>JANGFI010001842.1:0-37864 GCA_025758705.1 Goffeauzyma gilvescens | reverse complement strand
CCCCCCCCCCCCCCCGCGAAAAAGCCAAGCCGCTCGCTATCTTTCCTTTCTTTCTTCTTCTGTTCACTCCGGAAGCAGTGCATGAGGTGCCAGACCGACCGACAGGCAGGACAAACACACACACACACGATCCAACGATCTATTCGTCTCTTCTCTTCCTCTTCCTCTTCTTTTCTTCTTTTGTTCCTCTTTTGTTCTTCTTTTGTTCTTCTTTGGTTCTTCTTCTCTGTCAACGTTGGGGTCTATCGCTCAATTCCTCATCTCCATCTGATACCGTCTCATCGCATCGCATCGCATCGCATCGCATCTCGTTTCGTTTCGTTTCGTCTGACCTCGATCGAACTTCTTCATTTCACCAACAACTCAGTTCGAACAGCTGTGTATAATATCCTTGCTCGTGCTCGTCCTTGTGCTCGTCCTTGTGCTCGTGCTCGTGCTCATGCTCATGCTTGCGCGCGTGATGTGCATGTGCATGTAAATTGAAAAACCTTGGATCCCCTCTCCAACCGCACAAGACGCGTGCGAGAGAACCTAGATTCCAGCGTGTATAAGTGTTTGGTGTTTGCTGTTCGGTGTTTGGTGTTTGGTGTTTGGTGTTTGGTATTTGAGTCAGAGTAGAAGAGAAGAGAAGGGATAAAGTGAGACCTAGGATAGGTGATCGAATCGAATCGAATCGAATCGAACCTGCCTACCCACCTACCCCCCACCTACTTGCCGACTCTTACCTGCCGACTCTACCTGCCGCTCTAATTGAGGAAAGCATTCGCTCGACATTTTCGCATACCGGTTTCGGCCTTAGGCAAGAAAGAAAGAAAGAAAGAAAGAAAGAAAGAAAGAAAGAAAGAAAGAAAGAAAGAAAGAAAGAAAGAAAGAAAGAAAGGATCCGAGTCTCGACCTAAAATCGGATATTCACCGTCACCGGCCACCGTCCCTAGAGCCAGCACCAGCACCAGCACCAGCACCAGCAATCGTACTAAACGAACCCGTCGGTAGCATTAGAAAAGAAAGCGATCACATTCATACACCCATCCACCTTGCCATCTAACCTACTTGTCCATCCTTACATTCGCCGAGACACACTCACTCGAAACGAACCCAACAAGAGGAGGATACATGCAGGCAGGTCGTTTTCACCCGAAACTCCCCTTTTTTTCGATCTGTAATCATACGCATACGCATACGCACGCGCAAACGCACACGCACACGGCGGATCGACTTCGGGTGTATCAGTTCGCCAAGGAGATAAGAGATAAGAGATAAAAGAGGCGCAGAGGACTTGAAAGAGATAGAGATAGACAAGTGCCAAGAAAGAAGAGAACGGGAGAAAGGATATCCGTTGGTGCCTTATCAGATAGAATAGCATAGGATCGGCGGCTCGGCTCGGCTCCAGTGGATTCTGTCTGTGTGCTTGTATATTGCCTGGGTGGTCCGAAACAAAAGGGAAGGGAGAGCCGTTTTTCGAAAGTTTGACACACGAAAAAAAAAAGGAAGGGACAGTCTCTTGACCCACACCTCCTTATCCGCCGGGCCTTGTCCATCAAGCCACCATACACGCCTCATCCGCCAAATTCGTGCCCATCTCTCTTTGTTTTCCCTTCCAGTCATCATGTGGCCCTCACTCTCTTCCACCCGCCCTCTTCCATCCCTCATCACCTCCTTCTTCCTTCTCATCTCCCTCTCCACCCTTCCCACGCCTACCTCCGCCGTCGTCGCGGTCGAACGCGGTGGTTCAAGCCTATTCACCGATTCCGTCACATACTGTTCGGACGCTCAAGCCGTTCTCGTCAATCAATTCGATATCGCCTATGTTCGTTCCAATGAATCCGCCGTCTTCTCAATCTCAGCAGCATCCGTTCAACCCAACTTGAACATCAGTGCGAACATCTATGTGAACGCCTACGGAATGGACTTGCTCAACCTGACTTTCAATCTCTGTGACTACCTCGAGGGAGTTCTCTGCCCATTACCGACGATCAATTTCACTGGATATGGAACATACCCACTTCCTGCTGAATACACGGGGAAACTCCCAGGAATAGCATTCTCTGTGCCCGATTTGGAAGCATACGCCAAGATTACACTTACAAACGTCGACACAGGTGAAACAGCCGCTTGTCTTCAAGCAACACTCTCAAACGGATGGACAGCTAAATCACCTGCTGTCGCATGGGCTACCGCAGCTCTCTTCCTCGCTACCCTCGTCTCCGCACTCATTCACACCACACTAGGATTCTCACCTTCTCCAGCGGTTTATAGGTGGTGGAACGTGTTGTACCTCTTTCAGGTGGCTGCAGCGTCCGGTCTCCTTCACTTGAACTACCCGAACAACTACCTCGGGTTCACCCAGAATTTTTCATGGGCTCTCGCACTGTTTAGGAATAACAACATCATTGACGCGGTAAACAGGCTAAGAGGGAGCACGGGAGCGAAATTGACAGACTCGGCATATCCCGGAGTGGATTATATCAATAGGAAATTATCGCCTTATAACCAGAATATCGTCGCACTGGCTTCGAATCTGGATTTGAATACTTACTTCCGCACAAATGGTAGCAGGAATGATATCAAGTCTTTCTTCCGAACGACCGAGTACGCCCTTGAAGCTGCAACCCCCGCTACTCTCAGCAACGTCTCCCTGTCCACTACGCTCACGAACCCTAGCTCTCTCTCACTCGCCGCACGCGCAGTCATCCCGGTTGTCTCGGAATCAGATCAACAATCTATAATTCAACCGGGGATCCCGACGTACCTAAACTCGATTGGAATCCCCACAGCCGACGGATTCGACGTCATCTTCATCGTTTACCTGATTGCTATCCTCGTCACGATCGGTGCGCTCACACTGTTCTTTGGCGTCCTCGTCGCACTAGACTTTGGCAGAGGAAGAGAGAAGAGAGGGACAGGGTGGGTAGGGAAAAACAGGAAAGGGTTTGTTAGTTTCGCCGTCGGGACTGGCCTTAAACTGGTAAGTGCTTGAGAAATCGTTTTCAGGGAATAAACGTGCCAGTAAGATCATTGTACTGATGATTATTTCCTGATCGTGGAACCTTCTCTTCTCTGTCCCCCCCCCCCCCCACGCGCCTCTTCTCGCTTGCAGTGCCTCGCCTTCGTCTTCCCTGTCTTAATCTTCTCATTCTACCAATTCACTATTGGTCGCTCCGATTCCTGGCTCTCGATTCTTCTTGCCGTCCTCTGCATTCTATGGACGTTAGTCCCACTCCTCATCGCCTTCATCTACACGCTCACGATCAATCGCCGAGAATACGGAGACCCGTATGGTGCGTCGCCTCTCTTCACACGATTTAGAAGCTACAACAGCGTGGGACAAATCTATCGCCAATTCAAGCAATCTCGACACTTCTGGTGGTTTGCACCACTCGCTATCGCTTACTTCATCCAAGCAGCTTTTATCGGGTTTGGTCAAGCAAATGACTGGGCACAAGTCATCGGCCTCATCGTGGTTGAATTCATCGTGTTCGTTGCAACAATCGTGTTCAGACCAAGTAAGGATGTCAAGGGGAACTTGCTCGAGATAATCCTATCTTTCTGTAGACTAGTTGCCTTCGGATTGCTGATCGCGTTCATACCGAGCTTGGGAGTGAAAGCGATCACGAGAACGATCATCGGGTTCGTGATCATCGTCTTGGTCGGCATTCCAGCCGTTCTCCTACTCTTCGGTCTGTTCTTCAATTTGGGTGAGTCGTCGTGGACGCTTCTTCTTACCGGATCGTCTCCTTCTAGTTCTGCGAATCTTTGACATGCGCCCGAACCCGCAGCCTAAGGCTGACTCAATTCCCTTTTTTCCTCTACACAGCCTACGGATACGCCTTCCGCCGTAATAAACGCCGCATCGAGGACGGTATCGAGGTCAACGCCGTCACCGTTCCCGACGACCGCTCTTCACAGCTGCCCGCCATGCAGCAGGTTGATCTCACCGCCGGGGAGAATCTCGGAGACAATTCTCCAAAAGACGAGTCCGCATCTAACATCGTCAACCCAGGTAACAACATCAACGGCAACAGCAATGGCTACGGCTACGCAAATTACAGCACCCCATCACCCGGTCATCTGGATTCCAACGGGGATTTCTCAAATTATAACACCGGATACGAAATAAATTCCTACTCAGCCGATTATCCTTATGGCCATCCTCAACAAGGTTCTCACCACGGATCCGCCTATGATACAACTGGTCATCAAGGTGGACAACAAGATTATTATCAGGAAGAGATGCAACGGCGATACTGATTTAGGGAAATGATATACCTGCCCTTGCCGCTCCCATCGATTCCCTTTGGAAAAACCAAAACTTCATGTACCGCTGAATACTGTTTCGACTTTAGAACGCTGTCCTCTTTTACTTAAGTCTTTCGCAACTGTATCCATATGATGAACAATGACACCTGATGATTAGATTAGGTACAAACATGCAAAAATTGATAGAATCTGAATCGCCCCCATTTGATGGATACATGAAACAGGTTTAGTCCATTCCCTTTCCCCCGATAGCAGCCGATCACCCCAAAGTCACCCTCTGACCCACACCCAATGCCGCCTCCCCATTCGGGAGCTTTCCGACTCGATCGCTGTTGAAAGAGTGATAGATGTGTTGCAATCGTGATCGCTCCTGGGAGGAAAGTGATGGTTTGGTCATGTCAAATGATCGAGCGAGGTGCTGTGAGGTGATGATTGGTTTCGGCTTGGGCAGGTTGATAGTTGGCTGACTACCAGCACCTCCCCCGAGGTCTGAGAAAGACTGAGCTACCGCGCGAGCTTGCTTGAGCATAGCCTGCTTCGTCAGCCGATCCATTGACGTTGTGTCTTGTTGCCAGTAGTCGACCTCCTCAACGACTGCTCCCTGGTCTCCTCCCTTTTGAACCGGCGAGCTGCTACTGGGCGCGACCGAATCAACGACATCGTGAATCGCCTCGAGCTGAGCGTTGTAAATTAACGCTTGCAAGTCGGCACCACTAAAACCCTCAGTTTTCTCGGCGTACACTTGCAAATCAACGTCGGGATCTATATCCAACTTTCGACTGACCGCTTGCAAAATCTCAAGACGCTCTTCTTCTACTGGCATGTCACAGATCAAGCTCTTGTCCAGTCGGCCTGGCCGTAAGAGAGCCGGATCGATCAGATCTGGCCGACTCGTCGCTGCTAGGACATACACGCCGTCCAGTCCTTCTGCTCCGTCCATGGCAGTGAGTAGCTGGTTGACGACTCGATCGGTTACACCGGTACTATCATGACCTCGTTTCGGGGCGATGGAATCGAATTCGTCGAAGAAGAGCACACACGGTTTCGCTGCCGCCGCTCTCTCGAAGATATCTCTGACTGACTTTTCGCTAGCTCCGATGTATTTGTTGAGCAGCTCCGGGCCTTTGACACTGATGAAGTGCAAGCCACACTCCTTGGCGACCGCAGAAGCCAGTAAAGTCTTGCCGCAACCGGGAAACCCGTATAGGAGCAAGCTGTAGTTCAAACGATGGAATACAGTCAGTTTCAGGCCCGACTGGTGTGGGGTGCGATGCGATCTCAGCTACATGGGACACGAAGAGACTCACCCGGACCTTAGCCGCAGAGGGCACTTTGCGAAAATGGCACCGTATTTTGTCGGCCACTCGAGTGTCTCTCGAAGAAGCCGTCGAGTCTCGGACAGACCGCCAATATCCTTCCATTCGACACCTGATTTGGCCAAGTTGACATTCTGAAGCGATCTGGGCTTGAAGTGTTTGAGTGCAGCCTGATAGTCCTGGATGTCAATCTCGGGCATATCATTCTGGACATGTGTCATCGATTCAACCGAATTTGCATCTGCGAACCGCATGACACCCTGTTGGAATGCCAAATCGACGAGATCTTGAAGATCAGCCGGGGAATAACCCTCTGATGAATTGGCGATGTTAACGAAATCGATATCGATTGCCCATCTCTTGTTTTTCTCTCCCTTGATGGCTTTTGCGAGGTACTGACTCCTTCTTCCGTGAAGGTCGGCGAGTATCTGACGTCGTTTATGTGTATCGAGAGGTTTGATAGTCAACGTTCGTCCAAAGACATGTTTGGCTTGCATGAGTGGATGTATCTCGGTCAAACCGATAGCTGTAGCGACCACGTAGATATCGAGTGAGCCTAGATCGAGGAGAGAAGATGCGAAAAATTGCGCGACGGCTCGTACGGCTGTATTATCCGCTTGTTCCTGTTCTACACGAATGAACGCATCGATTCCGTCCAGGATCAGGAGTGATGGACCATTCTTCTTCGCCTCGGCGACCCATTTTCGAAACTGTTCTTTGATCCCTGAAAGCGTTCCGGGCGGCTGTTGCTGGCAATCGATATAAACCGGACGGAACATCATCTTCTTATCACTTTCGAGCTTTCTCGCAATTTCCCACGCGAGGGACGTCTTCCCGACCCCTTGGGCACCCGTGATGAGAAGCGGTTTCTCGGGAACTCCGGGTAAGGAGAGGATAGTCTTATGGAGGAAAAATCGGACGCCGTCTTCGATGAGGTCATCGACACCGACCAGGGATGAGAACTCAGTTTCGTGAGAAAGAGTGTCATCGATGGCAAAAGAGGGAAGAGGCGATCCTGTTTTCGTTTTCTTCCTAGGTTTCTTGTCCGACGTGGACGGTGCCTCGTTCAATGCAGATAATCTGCCGGTATTTTACATGTCAGTTCTCTCTCCCATCGATATCGAACTCCATGTCACAAGAACAAAAGCCCACTCACCGGACAGTACTCCACTCATGTTCCAAACCTTCCCTAGACTCTTCACCGAACTCCTCGGCAACCAGCGGCCACAAGAAAACATGATCATCCGGCATGCCTCGTAGAGAGACCAGCTCGACCTCGAACGACCCATCAGCCTTTTCATCTTCTTGGCTGTTTTCGTGCGTGCCGGCTTGCGTTTGAGTTGGATCTTGAGGTTCGTCCCCGTTTTTCTTGGTTGGGTGAATCCGAACACTTAGGAACTGTACATTTTTGGCCGCGTCAATGCTTCCTCCATTCAATCCTAGACTCGAAAAGAGACCTCCACCCGATCCTGCCCTTGATCCTGAATCTGAATCCGATTTCGAGCCTCCAATCTTCTCTCGAACGGCTGCCAATGTCCTCTTGGACACCCACCCTACACCCGCACTTGCTGTTCCACTGGTTTTCTTCAACTCGTCCAGACGCTCATTCAGACGTCCTTGCATCTCTGGCCAACTTCGAAATACCGAGATTGGGATTGAGCGGATACGGTAGTTTGGTTCAGAGGGGTTCGTTATCGGTTTGACTGACGAGGAGGAGGATACGGTGGGTTGCTGGGTGGAAGAAGCGGAAGAGAAAAGATTGTTCGTGATTTGGTCGAGCGAGGAAAGAGGACCTTTTGATTCGATTTTCTTGTTCTCCTTTCGATTCTCTCCTGCCTCTACTCCTGATCCTGCTCCTTCTCCCCGACTTTTTCTGCTCTCATCACTTCCACTCCCTTTACTCTTGCTCTTCCTCGGTCTCGGTGCAACAAAAACCTCGGTACTGCCCGTGATGACGACTGCCTCGTCCTCGGCTAGTTCTTCATCCCTCGGATCGGTCTCATCCACGTGCAACCTAATCTTACTCTTTCCTGCCACCCATACGACAACATCCATTCCCTTCTTAGCGGCTCGCAACTGGGAGAGTAGATGATCCTCCAAAAAGTTGACATGTTGTTCGAGGATCTCCCAGTCGTCACTCGATTCCGGGGTTACAGAGATACTGGTCGCTTTGCGGGGTTTATGGTTTAAACCAAGTTCGACTAGAGAGCCCTCGGGCCAACCGAGAGAAGAGCAAACTTCCGGGTCGAGCTCGATCGTATCCGATGTGGAAGCGTTGGCAGATGAGGAAGAGGAGTTGCCAGAAGCAGAAGAGGAGGCGGCGAATCCGGAGAGTGAAGACGCAGAAGCAAGCCCTGACCATCCTATGTGGGTTGAACGAGCGGGTGCAGTCGTTGAAAAAGAAGAAGAAGAAGAAGATGATGATGGTTTACCACCTGAAGGAGTCGAGAGGAAAGTGAGGTGGATGATGAGGGATTGGGGTCGCTGAGGGTCCAGAAAGTGAGTATCCACCGGATACAAGGAAGAAGGAAGGAGATGCAGAGAAAAAGAAAGAGAGTGAAGCGTCCAAGAGGAAAGCCATCATCAGCGCTTGTATCCATTTGTGAGGTGGTGTCTTGTCTCCTCAGAAGCAGATGGAGGCGCCGAGCAATGACTGGGATATCATCTCACTCACCACTTGTTGTTGCACCAATGGAGCGTAGACGCTCAACGGTAGATGACATAGATTGGACCGTAAGGAACGGTACTTGATCGTGGCTTTACGAGCCATGCCGGGCGGGGTTGGTGCAGGGGATGGTTGTTGAGGAGCAAGTGATATTCTTCGTCGACGGTTTTGTTTGGAGGATGATGATGTGAAGAAATGATTTGTGACTGACTGAATCTTTGTTTATAGTGGTGTTGTTAAGAAGGATGTGACAGGGGGGATCAAGTTACTACCCCCTCGAACAACCATTATCCGTAGTGGAACCCCTAACCCCACGAACCCCTACCCCCCCCCCCCCTCCCTGATGGTTGTCGCTGGTTACCATCCTCCTTCCCTGACGACCCTCGCTTCGGCCCCCTCCCCCGGCGATCCAATAACCGGTTGGTAACAAACGCGGTGGGTGTGGGTGTCCGTGTGTGTCATATAATGGGATCATCGGATATTTCACGTGCTATTTTACCTGCACGCGTTTCGTGATTTCGTCGGTTAAACCCGAAACTCGTCTCGCCTCGCCTCGCCCTTGGCCCGTCCGCGTTTCTCGACCTCGATCCCCCCCAAAGGGACTCTTGCACACAAGCACGAAAGCACCATGGCTATCAGCTATCCCACACTTCCTGCTAAACGAATGGTCAGCACGTAACCTATCTGCCTCTAGATCATACATCCCCAGGGTTACAGAAGGGTCATCGCAAAGATTAACGATCCGCGCCCATCAGATAGCCATATATATATATATATCCAGTCATCTCGGTATCGCATCGACACCTGCTTGAACTCACCTCTATTCCCCTCTTACCCTCTTACCCACCCTCTTACCCTCTTACCCTCTTACCCTCTTACCCTCTTACCCTCTTACCCTCCTCCCCGGGTCCAACGGAACCATGACCTCCATCGCCGAACCCGAGTCCATTGCCTCTTCGGGTTTAGGAACAGCCACTCCCGGATACGCACTCTTCCACTCTGATCTTCCTCTGCGCTCGCCCTCTCCAACCCAACTACAAGGCCGAGGTCAAGGGATTCCGAAAGACTACCATCGTTTCTTCCTCGACCCAGCTTCTTTACCGCCTCAGAAGATCGTAGGTGTTCTGGCATGTCAGCGGGATCCATACCTCCGGAAGCTGAGGACAAAGGTCTCTGCCGTGAGGAAAATTGAGGAACAAGTGAATACCCAGGTGAACGGGAACGCGAACGCGAACGCGAAGGTGAACGGGAAAGGGAAGGCGGGTGTCAAGGCGAAAGGAGAAATTAAAAAGGAGAAGAACGGTGGGACAAAGGTCGCCAACGGAAGCACGAAGGTGTCATCGTCATCGTCATCCTCAGCTGAGTCCACACACGCCCACGCACACGAACACGCACTCGCAGAGGCACAGAAAACCGATTCCTGGGAAATCGAATTCACCGATACCGTACTCTTCCCTGAAGGTGGTGGTCAACCGAATGACACCGGGCTCATCCATTTGTCCTCGAGCACTGAAACCGGTCGTCCACGTCCACGTCCACGTCCACCACTCAGAGTTATCAACGTGTTCAGACGTGGTCTGACGGCAGTCCACGTCGTTGAGGTCGCTCAAGACGCGGAGGGTGTAAAGCAGCCGCCTGTCGAGGAAGGAGAGGAAGTAGAACTGGAAGTCGATTGGGAGAGGCGAGTGGACCACGTGAGTAAGGGGGTCCTGTTCGGGAACAACTCGGAGTACTGCATTTTGTGTTGCAGTTCCTTCCGACTGACATTTTTATTTTTCCACTTTTGGTTCTACCGCCCGCTTCTTCCTCCCGCAGATGACCTTACACACCGCACAGCACCTCCTCTCCGCACTCTGTGACACCCATCTCGCTCTTCCCACTCTTTCCTGGTTTCTTCCCCCCTTCCCATCCCTCGAACCATGTTACGTCGAACTACCCCGTTCGACCACGCAGGAAGAAGCTAAGAGAATCGAGGACATCGCGAATGGCCTTGTGACGATGGGATGGGGCGCCAAGGAGGAGAATGATGATGTCAGGGTTTGGATTGAGAGTAAAGTGCAGAAAATCGGGTCAGGGTCGGGATCGGCAGGTACCAGTGGACTTCAGACACCTATAGAGGTCAACAAAGCGGGTAAGCAGGAGAAACAAGGTCTTGGTCTCGAACAGAGATTAGAGAAAGTTCGCATAAGTGATCGAGCGATCGAAAAAATTACAGATTCCGAGCTTGCCGCCATCGACAGTTCTATCTCGGGACTGGACTCGGAGCAGGAAGATAAAGAATGGGGTGATCGTGAATCCCGAGGTCTTCCCAAGGATTACGCCGGTGGTATCATCCGAACAGCTGTTATTTCCGGGATAGACCGTTCTCTCTGCTGTGGGACGCACCACCCTTCTCTCTCCCGAGTTGGTCTCATGCACGTTATACCCCCATCTCTCGGAACGACAAGCAACAAACCTACACGGCTCTACATGCTCGCAGGTCCTAGAGCGATTAAACATCTCTTATGTGCATCGAATGATCTCTCAAGTAGCGCTAGTCATCTTGGTTGCTCCAGGTTTGAGGTAGCACCCAAAATCGAACAAAGAGAACAACAACGACTCGTCGCTTCAAAACAGGCGACGTCTCTTCGGAATGAGCTAGGGAAACTCGTAGGCCAGTCGATAGCGTGGCAAGAATCAAACGCAGACGCAGACGCAGACGCAGACGAAATGCGAAAGATCAAAAAAGCAGTTCTGTCTCGGAACGATGAGGCCACGCATGATTTTGAATTCATGGGGATCATCAATACCTCTGCAATCGCGAGTCTGATCGAGTCGAAGACGGATCAAGACGTGAATCCGGCCGGTAAGGGCCAAGATCCTCCTCCTTACCTTCTCGTCATCATCTCCTCGCTTCCTCCCAAAGCACCCTCCGCTGCCGCTGCCGCTGCCGCCTCTTCTCCCGGTTCGAACGACTCTTTGACCACTTTAGTGCAAATCACCTCGTTCCCCCATCAGATGGCCAAAGACGTAGGTGATAAGCTAAAGAATACGTTGGAAGCGATAGAGGGAGGTGAAAAGGGACGAGTCAAGGGCGGTGGCGCTAGAGGCAGGTGGATGGGTAAAGTAGGGGGAAAGTGGGGCAAGAAGGAAGCGACAGCGCTGGCGAATTGTTTATAGATAGATGGTCGTACACATGTCTGATAGTCCAACATAGAAGAGACTCCTTTTGCATGCTATGACGATGCAAGTGGTTGGCCGCTGACCCATCACTACCCGGCTCACCTTCGGGGGTTGATATGCATCTTCCCAAGACACCCTCCGAGTCCATTGCATGACGAATCACCCTGGAAAACGCGTGAGATCTTGGGTTGGGTCGATGCCGAGTGGCTCTTGGCCTTTGTTCGATGTGAAAGGGGGGCAGGGGGAGTGGAAGGGAGATCGGGCAAGACGGGTGACGCTCACAACATCATCGTTTGAGACTATATCTCGATTCCCTGTTCCAATGCCCAACCTTGCACGCTTCATGGAATGGAAACACTGTCTCTCAGTTCAAGAACGGCCGCACTTCTAACAACTATTTACCATGGAAATCCCTCGTATTCTCTACGGCACTGCGTGGAAAGCAGAACGTACATCCTCTCTTGTCGTCCAAGCCGTTCTCGCTGGCTTCCGTGGTATCGACACAGCATGCCAACCGAAACACTACCGAGAGGATCTCGTTGGTGAAGCCATCTCTATACTTCAATCCAAACATGGGATTAAGCGAGAAGACCTGTTCATCCAGACCAAGTTCACGTCTATCGACGGTCAAGACCGAAAGAAACCGTTACCTTATAATCCCGAGAGTAGCGTGCAAGATCAAGTGAAGAGCTCGGTTGCAACCAGTCTGAAGCAACTCGGAGTGAAATACATTGATAGTATTGTTCTGCATAGTCCTCTAAACACTCCACAGGTACCTCAAATCGTGGGCTCACCCTCCTTCTGTTTGCCGTACCAAAAGGCTGATGGATCGTTCTTTGATTGGCGTTCTATATACCCATAGGACACGCTGGAAGCATACCAAACCCTCGAATCTCTCCACTCTCAAGGAAAGATCCACAACCTCGGGATTTCCAACATCTACCAGCCACGTCTTCTCTCCTGGCTCATCGGACAAGCCAAAGTACCGATCCGATTCGTCCAGAATAGATGGTACCAAGGCAACGGTTTCGATCTGGAGATCTTGAGCATATGTCGTCAACACAACATTCAATATCAGAGCTTTTGGACTTTATCGGGTAATCCAAGTCTTTTGAAGCACCCGAAGTTATTAGAGTTGGCGAAAGAGAATGGATTAACGCCTGAGCAAGCGACGTATAAGTTGGTTCAATCGTTAGTTTTGTCCGCACCTTCTTTTGCGACCGTGAGCGCGGTGGTATTGACCGAGTCAACCTTTTTTTTCTATCGCATCTTCACGATATTTATTCGCCCTTGTGCTACACAGAATCGGGATTGTACCTCTCTCCGGAACAACCAGTGAAACCCATATGAAGCAGGACCTGGCGGTGATTGCGACTCCGAACTGGGATCAGGAAGTGCTATCAAGGGACATAATCATGGATGTGTTGGAAGCGTAGAATACCTTTCCGACATCGCCAAGTTGTAAAGATACATATGTTTTACATAAAAGCCTGTTCTTGGGTCTGGAGCAGCTCTCTAAGCAAGATACTTGAGCAAGTTTCGATCCTCTTCGTCTCTCTCCAAATACTCTCTTTCGATCAAGCTCTCCACCTGCGTCTTGATCGCCTTGACCTCTGGCTGGAACATATTCTTTACAGCGTCCACAGTCTCATTCACCAATTCATTCAACTTGAGCGCCTTCTTCCCCTTCATGATCCTGACGATTTGCGCATCGAGTGTAAGCGTTCGATCCTCAAATACTTTCTCCGTTGCCTGCTTAGATTCTTCTGCAGACAAGTCTTGTTGCAGCTGGTTGATCTTGAATTTGATCCGGTCTCGCGTGAAACCTTGGTTCCAGCCAAACTTATCGGTCGGCGCAACATCCTTGCCTGGAGGTCGTTTGATGAGCATACGGGTCTCCTTCTTTGCGTAGAGGGATTGTAGAGTTCGAACCAACTCAGAACGTTCTGTTCGCACCGAAGAAAAAACAAAGAAAGGTGTATGATCAATTACCCCGCTTTCTGAAAACGAAAAATATGCAAAAAGAATGCCTCACCAATTCCAGTCCTCGCAAAGATCTCTTCAAAGTCCAACGTAGTACTGTCATTGAACTGCAAAAGGACCAATGCCTGAAACAGACTGACGCCAATCTCCTTGTTTCCACTGGGGAAGCGGGCTGTCAATGTGACTGATGTATGTTGATGACGCCACGAAAGAACTCGACCGGAGTAAGTGTGATTATACCAAGCAGCGAATTCGTCAAGGGATTTTTGCATGTCCTGGGGTAGAGCAAGATGTTCCCAGCCTTTCCCGAGCTGCTTGTAAGGAGGCCACTGGCCTTGACTGAGTACAGAGACACTTAGTTTACTTGGTCCTTCTCCTTTCTTGAGTCGAAGTTCGGTGAATTTCTTGTTCATCCTAGAAAAACCCACATGTGGGGACTGATTAGCTGAGATGAAAGATTGATTCATCTCAAGGATAACCGAGACTCACTCCTCGGACTGAGATAAATCTTTCATCATGGCGTCTCCTGTGGTGAACTCTTCACCATATTCTAAATGCACAAACGAACCAACGAACCGTCAGTTCCCTTTCTCTATCTCTCTCTCTCTCTCTCTCTCGAGCGAAAACAAAGTGGACAAGACATACCAGACTGTAACTTCTTGACCATACTCAACTCCTCTTCGAAACTCGCGCTTCGACCTAGTAACAACCGCTTTGCAAGTTGAGCGACATAAAATTCCTTGAAGATATCTTTGTCCTTTGTGAACTTGACAAGTGAGACGATCTCGTCGAGTAAGGTGTTGAATTGGTCGGAGGTCATGGTACCCTGACCACGACGCATGACGACGTCGAGGTATTTGGCTATATAAGAAAAAGACACGAGAGTTTGGAGGCGTGGTGGGAAGTATTCCCGATGAGCCAATTGACACAGGGGCAGTCTCCGATCCGAAATATAGACTCCCAAAATAGGACTCACCAATCATCTCAGCCGGCACAGCCTGTCTTGTCTCCACTCCAGCCTTTATCCCTTCTCTCATCTCTGTTTCCAACTGTAACCTCCTCCTAGCCTCCACCGGAGAGATCGTCTTTCCATCACTGGTCCTGTCTCCCCTCGGGTCCTCGTAAAGTGCATTGATCGCAGTCTCACAAAACCTTTTAAATTGCAAAAGTGAAGGAACCATCTGAGAATCCTTACCCGGATCTCCAATGAGGGCTTTGCAATGTGCCGTGACATGTTTCGAGAACGCTTTCTTAAATTCGGCAAACATTCGGATATTGATGAGTGAGAGGTAGAGTTTCTTCATTACAACCGCGTCAGAGGCATCCATGGATTCGTTCAATGTCTGTTGAGTGATACTGAGGAGGTGTTTCTCGGAAACTTCAGTGTCGAGAACGTTTTTGACCAGTCGCCAAATTTCAGGACCACGGCTGGGAATTTTGGTTCCCCCAGAGGTGGATCCACCAAGCCAGATCGAAAGACAGCGTGCTCGTTCAGAGGCATAGATCGAATCAAGCCAGTTAACGAATGCCGATGCGGCCCTTTCTGTCTCTGCGTTCGAAGCGCCTGTGCCTTCCGATACCGTTACCGATACCGTGCTCGTCGTTTTAGCAGCAGCAGAATCCACGACCATCTTGTCTTCTGCGACTTCCTCATTTGCAGTAACGGCTTCTTCTGCAGCTCTCGCAGCTTTCAAAGCAGGTTCAACTCTCCTCCGAGATTCCTCGACGTAGAAAGACCTAGTTTCCTCGATATACGCATCGACAAATGGCCCAGAGGCTGAGAGAAGCATCGTTAGCGTCAGGAAGGACTTGACGATCTGTTCGTCTGTGTCAATGTCGTTGTCGGCGTCGGCGTCGGCGTCGGTGTCGATGTGAGAAGAAGATTGGGCCGGTTCTTCACGGCTATCTGTAGAAGAAATTGCATCTGTTCGACCATCAGATCCAGTCGCCATATTTGTAGTAATTGCAGTTGACGAACCACTTCGAGCCCTCCTAACCCAATCAACAACATCCCGTTCACATCGTTCTTTTATCAACAAATCTTCCAACACGGCCGTTCGGAATGTATCTAAGCCGGTTTCTCTCAGATTATGTACTGCGAACGACTCGCCGTCTCCACCTTCTTCACCCATCCCGTCTTGCTCACGCTGCTCGCGTTCGATGCCTTGTGATTGATGCATGAGGTAACCCTTATCAAGAAACAGAAGCACAGATTCCAATCTCATTGTGCCAAGTTCCCATTCTTTCCATCTTCTTAGTAATTCACTCAAAAAGAGTGTTTTTTCTCTCCCCTTCTTCGCGTCCATATATTCCTTCGATCCGTAACTCGGAGTCGAGTGAGCCATAACCGACCCTTTGAGTTCTCTGACGACGAGTTTCCCCCTCTGTCGGATAGCAAGTTTGAATGCTTCGTAAATGGCGGGCCCGAGATCGCACGGTGCAGACACGAGCTTGTGACAGAGGTTGTAGAGGTATTCAAATGAGGGCGAGGATGAAGAAACGGTGCTTGACTGATGAGAGAGGATAGACGGAAAAGAATCAATCAATGTCTTTAAACCGGAAGAAGGATCGAAATCAGGTTGACGCCGAGGACCCAGATTCATTTGGATGGTCTTGACACCGTTTGATGTACCGGAACCGAGTCCATTCCCATTTCCACTGCCAATTCCGTTGGTGATAGAGGAGGAGTTTTCGTCACCTCGTGCATTGCTACCGATGATGCCAGGACTACTTCGTTGACGTGTGCGTGTTTTGAGGGCACTGAACGCTCCCGGATCTCGAGATGGGAAGATGAGAGTCGACATGATGACAGATGAAGGGGCAAGGATATGCTGATCTGACCAGGTAAAAGAAGGTAAGGAAAAAAAGAAAAAGAATAAGGCCGGTGTCGAGTTGCTCTATTTTCGGTTATTTCAAGTCTCTTGAAGGCCTCGAATTCGATTGTGAAAATATCACTCTCTTTATTCTACAATCGGAATCAACCGCTTCAAAATCCTTTCCCAGAAATATGGGGTGGCGACAAAAGAGGTGAGAAAATCAGCTCATAATCGATGGTGGCAGGATCAGGAGGTGATTTGTTACATCCCTTATGGAATACAAGACGGTGAGAATGGACTATGTGGCTGCTATTTACTGTTGTAGTCGTAACCCTCAAGTGGTCCGAATCTCACACACACACTCTCTCTCTCGACGACGTCTCGATCCTCCAGCCTGCGCTCTCCCCTCTCCAATCGGAGACTGAGAACTGAGATGACGATTGAACCGACCGATTGGCATTAACCACGAACGCGATTACCGTAGAGTGGAATGGAATAAACGGACATCGCCCACTCCTGTTTCACCGACTTAAGCGCGATTTCATAGTACTGATGTCCGCTTCTCCCGCTTTTCGCCATGTTTTATTTTAATTTCATTCTAGAACACGCAGGAAATGTATAGCTGCAACCCGTGCGCGTATGACGAATCTCCCTCCTCCTCGCCCGCCTTGCCTTCCCTTGCCTTCTTGCCCCCCTTGCACAGATTCCGATCACTGTCACAATGGCATCTGTCCCAAACAGACTCAAGCAGACAAAAAGCAGGCAAAGAAAGGTCCGATGTGATTAAAATAAAGTTGTCGAGCGCCAAAACCTATTAGAATAAACACTGCCAACCCATCCCAATTCGGGTTCACATCAACAATCTCTAAAAGGCATCACAAGAAACACAAAGAACCACAGGCCGTTGATTCTTGAACTTTACTATCCTTTTGCCTTTGCAACACCCTCCCCCCCCCCTTCCCTTCTCATACACCCGGACATCAATCAGTACGGACACACTCCCAATCAAAGCCAAGACCCTCAAAGGTAACATCTTTCTTTCTTTGCACGATGGCCTCTGGGTTCCCATCATCTTCGGCCTTCTACGGCGGCGGCGGCAGCACGAACGGGGACAGCACGAGCACACCGAATCCGACATCTCCGGTGTTTCCCTTCGGTATAGCTCCTCTTGACCCTAGAATACCCATTCCCAACACAGGTCCAGGTGCACCGGGATCTGGTGACCCAAACCGTACGAACCAAGTTCCATTACTGAATGCCTCTGGATACGCTATGCCTGTGTTTTCATCTCCCTCTTCTGCAGCCGTTTCTGGCTCACAGTCCACATGGACCGGCAACGGAATACCAGCGGGAAATCTGAATAACGGACTTTCTTACCCTTCTTCGTTCGCTGCCAATATCTCCAACTCTTATCCTTATCCTCATCAAGATCAATACTCACAAACGGTACCGACAGGGGCAACCACGACCACGACCACGACTACGACTACGCCCAATCAACTGAAAAGACCACGTGCACGAGTCTCAACTTCATCCTCATCTTCATCTTCATCCTCTTCCTCTATTTCAACGACCACAGCTGCCACAGCTGGTGACACAGTCTCTGGAACCGAGTCAGATCACGAACCGCCCAATAGTAACGATATCAGGAGCTTCTTCTCTGGAAACTCCCCCCCAGGTCCTATCGGTCATACTACTCATCTTGGGAGGTCACATCACGCGCATGCACATGCACATGCACATGCTCACCGAGAGAGCGACGTCCATCCACATGCGAAGAAACGGCGGAGACGGTTAGATGAGCAACCAGACCTAGGCATGGGTATGGACATGGGTATGATGTCGGGGGGAATTCCAAATGGACAAGCTCATGGTTCAGGCATTCGCCATCAACTGGAAGATATGATGCTTGACGATGAAGAAAAGAAGATGCTGGGACACGGACGAAAACGGCAACGAACCGGAGTGGTGGATCCTCTGTTATCTTCATCGGTGGCGGCGGCGGCGGCGGCGGCCACGACAGCGACGGGACCTTCCAACCTCGAACACATGTACGCTTCCGAAATTGATACGGGTTCACCAGAAGCCGAAATTGGGGAAGGAGAGTCCTTCCGAGGTGAGTGTGGGGTTGGAAGCAGGATCGAGACGCAGATGGACGAAAGTCAGAATCAGCAGTTCAGTCAACAATCTTTGAGTGGCTTCCCACTTCACAGTCAAGACTCAGTCAACGTCCATATCGGTGACGACAACGAGGACGAGGACCTTGATCTTGACTTGACGACAGACGTCATCCGACCAGTAATGATCCAAGACCCCAGTACACCCTCTGTATCCAGTTTGAGTGAGTTCTCAAGCACAGGATCGGGTACGGCTTCACGAAATTTATACAATTCGAATTCGAATGAGAATTGGGTTGACGATCAAGGACGCCATGCGCCTGGTCCTAAGATAGTGGACTACACCGATCCGTCTGATACAAATGTATCGGCGCGAGCTCGCAGTCGCACTCGCGGGTCTGCAAGAAGCACGTCTCATAAAGTACCGAGCTCATACGAAATCGAGAAAGATAGAATTATCATTACTTCTCTTTCAGATTCTGATGATTCCTCATCGACGACGACGACAACGAGGACGGCCACCCCCGGGCCCGGGTTCAAGACGTCCACGCACCGATCCAGATCAGAAACAGCATCGTCAGATGCCATGTCGGACTCTGAGCAAGATTATGCCGATGCAGACGCAGACATCAGCGACAATGACATAATCGAGCTCTCTCCCTCCTCCTCCTTCGATAACAGCGTTATCTCCCAACCAGGAGCAGCAGGTTTCGTAATATCCCCGACATTCCTAGACACACTCAACTGGGACAAATTAACATCGATCGAACGCAATAGATTGTCTGATTTAGTCCGTGATTTCGGGTTGAAGAATCAAAGAATCAAAGATCTGCGAGAGGGTTTGGTATTATATAAACAACCACCAGGATTCGGAGTGTTGCCGACGCAAGAGGCTCAGGCGAACGCGAATTCGACTACGAATGTGAATGCCGATGTTTTAACGGAAGACACGGACTCGGACAGGTTCGAGTTGATTGACGAGGGCGATGCGGGGCAAGAGGATGAGATGATGGAGGATGTGAATTCTCAGCCAGGTTCAAGGATGGAGATGGTTGATCCTGAGCCGATGCCGATGCCGACGGGGATGATCGCAGAAACCGATGCGATGGATATCGGCTGATTGAAGCCCGATGTTGTCTCACTGCGCGGAAGACCAGGGAAATTGCAGGTACCGTTTCGAGGTAGGGAAGATCCTCCTCAAGGGGGAGCGATATGCATGTGGAAGCCTGTCACTACGGAACGTAACATTTGACTCTGGAACGAAAGACTAGGGAATGCCGGCTGCTGACGAGTATGACGATGCATGCGCAACCACGCCAAATATAGATGCACGTGTCAAGATGTTTCGGCAAATAGAATAGAATGGGCAGATGTCATCAAAGTCTATCATGAAAAGCCAGGACAAGACCCCGACGCCTCGCACTGAGACCGCGCCTCGATGTTACCACTAATCATGATGAATACTAATACCCGAGTAGAACAGAAAGAGTGGGACCGGCCTCGTGAGAATCGAAACCCTGACGAACATGACATCCAGATCGATCAAGGGTCGCTTTAGTCGACTTTGGTCTTACTCTTCTCTGCTTTTTGTCTTTCTTTGGGGAAAGATGTGGAAGAGAAAAAGGAAAGACGAAAGAAGATGACGGCGAACGCAAGCCCAATTTCTAGTTTTGTTGATGATTAACCCTTCTCCTACAGAACAGCAACGTGACACCAGCTCCCTCTCATACTCGATTCCAGTTTAACAGGAATGTAGACGAGAAAGGAAGACAGGAAGCCTCGTTTACCACTGGGTAGGGGCGGCACCAGCGGGGGCGGGGGCATCAGCGGACCAGTCACCGGCGGTGTTGTCGGCGGACCAGTCAAGGGTCTGAGCGGTGGGCTCAGCGACGAAACCAGCGGGTTCACCGGGAGCGGCGACGGCGTCCCAGTCAGGCTGAGCGACGGCGTTGGACTCGGTGGTCTCGGCGGCGGCGGCAGCGGCGGCGGCGGCCTTGTCGGCGTTGTCCTGCTCGATCTCCTCGGCGTCTCGGTAGAAGAACAAATCGGGGAGAACGGCCCAGTTGTCTCGGGGGATGGTACCTCGGAGACGGAGGACCTCTCGGCAGAGCAAGTACCACATCAAACCGACAGAGTGCTTAGACTTGTTGTTGGTAGGGATGGCAACGTCGACGAACTTGAGGGAAGCATCGGTGTCACAGAGAGCAATGACGGGGATGTTGACGAAGGCGGCCTCTCGGATAGCCTGGTGGTCGACTCGGGGGTCAGTGACGATGATGATTCGGGGCTCCTTGAACGATCGGGTGATGTAGTTGGTGAAGGAACCAGGGGTGAATCGGCCAGCGATGGCGTTGGCACCGGTGAAGCTGGCGTACTTGAGGACAGCTCGGTGACCGTAAGGTCGGGCAGAGATGACACAGACATCAGCGGGGTTGTCGATGGTGGCGAGGATTCGGGCAGCGAGGACGATCTTCTCCCAGGTCTTGCCGACGTTGAGGAGGTGGATGCCTGATGGGTCCAAAAAGGGATTTTAGAAGACGGATTGATTAAAAAAAAAAAAAAAAATTGGTCAGCAATCTAGTACTCGGTTCTTCATGACCTTGATTTCCATATCCTTGCCATGCATTCTCCACCCGACCACCAACGGGAGCTCCGCTTCAGCCGCACCCAACAGCCTGACGGTTGTTATCGTTCCCCGAAACCTGCTTTGTGCGAGTACTGTGGCTCCGCGACAACCAATGCCAAAAGATAGCATTGACGACCAACCCACGGGATGGGAGAGCGATTTCAAGTGCCTGGGTGAGGGTCGATAAATGATGCATGGATGGATTTTTCTTTCCTGCAATTTTCTCCTATCCAATGGAGTTCCCTAGTCCCGGGCCGACCCCGAACGATATCCCATCCAATCCAAAAAAACTCTTTCGTTTTCCCAATCCCACTTCGACTTCAACCTCATTTCCATCTCCCATTAAACCCAAACCTACCCGACTTCTCTTCAACGCTTTGCAATCAATCCTCTCCAAAATTATCTCCACTCACCATCAGCTCGTCGCTTCCAGACGTAGTTCTCCATAGACTTGTCGCAGTTCTTGGAACCGATGTGGCACTGGGCAGCGAGCATGAGCTGGATGTCCTCCGGCTGGGCCGCGAGGAGGGAAGGGAGCTTAACGTCAGACATTTTGAAGTGGGGTCGAGTGAAGAACTTGGGGTTGTGAAATAAACCGGAGGAGCTGCTGCAGAAGGACAGAAAAGGGCGGAGAGAAGAAGACGCAGACAAAGATGTACTACGTGGTGAGAATTTTGTTTTATTGCAGATCGGATCGAATCGAGCGGATCGTCGCCCTATGGGATCGATGATGGAGAGGGAGGGGAGAGAGAGGGGGGGGTTGCCAGGACTGACAATACGGGTGATTGAGGAACAAAAAGTCTGCCTGCCCCCTCGCCCTCAGAGGAAGAGTTGGTGGTACCCTGGGCCCAGTAACCCAAACCCCAATGACAGACAACCTCAGCGAGCCCTAGCTGAACCTTGGTGACTGGGGCTTGTGCAGGCTTGTGCATCCCATCCCATCCCATCCCATCCCAACCCGGCGACCAAGACTGTGAACCTGGAGAGAGTGACAGTCTTCGCCCGTGACCTTAGACCCCTTCCCACGCGTGTTCCTCGCTGAGCTGGCCCCTTCCCCCTGTGCCCGCCCGCTGGGCTTTTCCTCGGATTTAAGAGAAAATTCCCCTAACCCCCCCCCCCCCCTCCTCTTCCGTGAGACGACGGGGCAAGCGCGGTCGGGGAAAAAAGGGAGAAGGGGAAATTTGAAGAGAAAGGGAGGGGGGGGGGGGGTTTCTCTAAGCAACCATGGCGGTGATCACTAGAGCTCAATCTCCGCTCATGGTCGCGGTCGGGAGGCAACCGAAAATTAATTACGTCACCACCCGAAACCACCACCGGCTCCGTGCACGCTGATGAAGTATGTGCTTTCACGTGCCGTGTACGTACCTCTTCCCTCCATCCGATTGATTACAAGTCGGCACAGGGATGACCAAGACGGTGGTCTCGAATATTGTGGAGGGAGGACTTGTGAATGCAGAAGATTCAAAGGTCCTATTCTGGAGCGTTTGTACAGCTGATCTCATAACGAGGACAACGGCGAAATAGAGACGCATGTTCAGGATACTGAGATACACAGACATCATAACAAATACCTTTAAATACGTTCGCTTGTATGCCGTGAGAAAATCGATGTCCCAAAGAATTGTGTATCGTTCCGAACAATAAAATCGAACTCAGGTATCAACGAACACCACCAAAAAACAGTTGACACGATCACGCGGTTGTTTTTGCGTCGATCTGCTACATTGCATAAGTATCCCGATCGAATTATCACTACTACTACTACCCGCATCTTCTATAACAATACTTCCCCGCCGAGAATGGTGAACGCCTCCTCCTCCTTCCCTTCGTCACCCTCCCCCTCATCCTTCATCCACATCGGTCCTCTCTCCTCCCTATCCTCTCACACACGCTACACACTCTCTCTGCGCACGAAGTCAAAGGCAACTCCCATCCAGTACCACCGTCTTCTTCTCTTTCGACTGAATCCGACTCAAGATGGCAATACGAACGAGAAGCCCGAACCTGAACTATATTGCATGGAAGCGACCTGTCCACACTTAGGTGCACCATTGAGTCATGCCGAGGTCCAAAGCACACCAACGACAACGACAACGACAAAGACAGCGACAGCGACGACCACCAATGAACAAGAAGAAGATCTCGACTCACAGCTCGAGCCGGAGCTACATGATATCGAAGACACTCTAACTCACTCCAGAAGCGATGGATCCACTCCGAGACGTACAATCGTATGTCCATGGCATTTATACGATTTTGAGTTGACAGATGATGGAGCTAGTAGTACGGGTATGAAGCTCTGTGTGTATCCGGTGGAGGTGAGAGAGGGAGGGGAGGTTTATGTTGGTGCGCCTGGTGGGGCAGAGGGAGAGCGTGCTGAATGGGAGTTGGTGGATATTAAAGGTGTTAGTGAGGAGTTTGCCGATGATGGTCGATCTGGGGGTGCGGCTGAGATAAACGGTCGAAACCCCTGCTCGAATGAGGCGGGAACGACAATCTCAACGTCAATCTCATCGCCGGTGTCCGCTTCCAATTCTTCGCCCATCGCCTCCAATGACGACGGTGGCGACGGTGACATCCCCGAACTCCCTGGCACTCTGATCTCCTCCGCGCTCCTCATCCTTCAAACCGCAAACCCGGGACATAAAGTCGCTTTGACACGGTCTGCTACGTCTGCTCTCCGCTCGGGAGGTTTGAAATCCATTCGTCCGACGAGGCGGGATCTCCAATCTGCTGAAGAATTATTCGGCCATTCTTCCGACGGGACTCCCACATCACACCGTGATGGTGACGCTGATGACGATGAGCCTCGACCACCATTCGTTCCGCCCCGTGGGGATGTGAAGATGGTCACAGGCTGGAACACGGAGAGACGTGGTAAAGGTGGATCCTCGAAAGGACGTGTTGCAATGTTACATGCCCTGGCCAACATCGAGCAATGGGCAATCGACCTTGCCTGGGACATAATCGCACGATTTGGATCTCTTAAAATAAACGGTGAACCGCTTCCTAGCGAATTCTTCCTCGATTTCGCTAAAATGGCGGAAGATGAAGCTAAGCACTTCAGTCTTCTCTCACACCGACTCGAGGAATTAGGTTCATTCTATGGTTCCCAGAATGCACATGCTGGATTATGGGATTCTGCAATCGAGACTTCTCATTCTCTTCTTGCGCGCCTGGCGGTCATTCACCTAGTAGCGGAAGCAAGAGGTCTCGATGTCAATCCCTTGACAATTGAGAAATTCAGGAAAGGTGGCGATCTCGAATCGGTCAAAATGCTAGAAGTCATTCATAATGATGAGATAACACACGTTACGACCGGTCATCGATGGTTTACATGGATGTGTGAGAAATTGGGCTTGGATCCCGTGGAGACATTTAGAAAGGAAGTGAGAGAGAATTTTAAAGGGAGGGTCAAGGGACCGTTCAATACCAAAGATCGTTTGAAGGCGGGTATGTCTGAGGATTATTACGAATGTTTGGAAGGGAACGCGACAGGACATAGAGCGGAGAAGAAGTTGGGCGAGTCTCGATCACATTCACCTAAGCAAGACACAGAAACAGACTCAAATTCGCAGTCACAATCAACATCTCGACCTCAACCTCGCACACATGAACAGGAGGGTAATCCGACGACCATCATCGAAACGGCCACCGAGCGCGATCTAGAGAACCGGTCTGGAACCCAAACCATCGCCAGCCCGACCCCGTTCAAACCCACCGCTACAACCATTGCCGATTCCCTACCAATACCTTCGCCCGTTCCGTTCCCCGAAACGAGCGAGATCCTACCGTCCAACGTCCCCACGGACGCCAACGATTCGTGTCCTGGAACAGAGTCGACGATGGCGGGCAAGAGTGATGCCTGTGATGGTTGTCCTAACCAGACTGTATGTGCGGAAGGGCCCAAAGGACCCGATCCTGACCTGCCGCTTATCCGTGAACGAATGTCGGGTGTCAAGCGGAAAGTGTTGGTGCTTTCCGGTAAAGGCGGAGTCGGTAAGAGCACATTCACAGCTGGACTCAGTTGGGCACTAGCAGCGGATGAAGATATCCAAACGGGAATCATGGACGTCGACATTTGTGGTCCCTCAATTCCACTCCTAATGGGGCTCGAAAATCAGACGATTCATACCTCTGCCTCGGGTTGGTCACCCGCTTACGCACTCGATAACCTCGCCGTCATGTCTATCGGGTTCATGCTCGCTTCCAAGTCTGACGCGGTCATCTGGCGAGGTCCGAAGAAGAACGGGCTGATCAAACAGTTCTTGAAAGACGTTGAATGGGGAGATTTGGATTACCTCGTCGTCGATACACCACCCGGTACATCCGATGAACACCTCTCCATCGTCCAATATCTCAAGGAAGCAGGAATCGACGGAGCTGTCCTCGTCACAACACCGCAAGAAGTCGCACTCCAAGACGTTCGAAAAGAAATCGATTTCTGTCGCAAAGTCGGCATCCCGATCTTAGGCGTCGTCGAGAATATGTCCGGTTTCGTATGTCCATCATGCAAGAACGAGAGTCAGATCTTCATACCAAGCACGGGAGGCGCACAGGCGATGGCAGACGATCTCGGACTTGAACTGTTGGGCAAAGTCCCACTCGATCCGAGGATCGGAATGAGTTGCGATAATGGCCTTAGTTTCTTGGACGAGTATCCCGATAGCCCAGCGACGACGGCGTATTTGGATATCGTTCAGCGTATTAGGGAGCTGTTGGGTGATGCATAGGTTGCTTCCTCGCCGGGAGGTGGGCAACAGCAGCACCACGGTATTAAAAGTTTGTAAAATGACAGAGTCACGGGCGGCGAACCATCTTGGGCAAGTGGCGATCAGGTTGACCACAAGAACGTGCATGGAACATCCTCAGCCACCAGATCATGACACATAGGCACGCTTTTGTTTTGTAGACGTTTCAGTTGTGCAAAGATTAAACATATCATGGAGTACCACATCATCTCAATCTATCTTTCACAACTCGAATGAACCGGGCGTGGTGCAAATGACATTTGTGGCAGGAGAAAGGCAGAAAAAGAAAAGACAGTTGTCAATTCGGTGACCATGCACGTGTTCTGCTGATCCATTTGACCTTCCTCTTGCAATCCCGCCTTCCTTCCGTCGCTCTCGCGGGGTTGTCCCTAGTGCCACAAAGGAGTGCTTGACGACCAAGAAGGGGTGAGGAAGCCCAGGGATACCTGGTAGAGAGCAAGGACATGCGTCCCGTTCCGCTCCCGTTCCAGTCTACGTCCCTTCGCCTCCGTCTCCCCTTTTTTAAAAACCTCCATCTCCTCTCACCAAGGAGTCAGATAACCCTCTTCCTTTCACCCCCCCCCCCCTTCCCCCCGGGTTCTCTACCGGCCAGAGAGGCTATGCACTTGACCATAACCACTCTCGCCGAAGGGATACATATGAGCTAGTCTTTGTTGGGATGACTGCCGCCCAAATCTCATCATTGGGGGCAGGAAGACGAAGATTAGACATCCTCATTTCCAATCCCAATCTCAATCCCAATCCCCTCTCGCGCACGCCAAATCCCCCCTTGCCTCGCCTCGCCTCCAATCCAGAAACAACGATAAGCGAGCAAGCGAAGCACTATGACAACGGCGCATGAACAAGTCTCCCAAGCGGGAGTGTGCAACAAGATTGATAGCGATAGTTTTGGGTTTGATGGCGAATTTGATCCAGATTGGGATGTCCAGACCAAGATACCACCCATTTCCGTCGTTCTTCAGGGATCATCTTCCGCGACCGACTTCACTGGGAACAAAGCAGATCAAGCGACTGCCAACGCCAACGCCGATGCCGACGACGACGACGACGAGGACGACGTCAACGCACACAACAACGTCAGTGTCCACATCAATGTCAGCTCCACCACCACTGCGGCCAACACCAGTGCCACGCCCAAACCCTGCCGAGTCTGTGGCAAAGAGCTAATCCCAAACGTCTGGGTCACCTTCTACTACCACCAACCCAACGACGACGCGCTCCATCTCCATCTCTCGCGCGGCCAGAATGCAGCTTTGAGGGTCGTCAGGCGGTATCACGGACTATCACACAATCAAGACCAAGACCAGCGAGAGCAAGAGGACAATCGCACTGAAATGATGACCGAATCAGAGAAGTCGAGTGGTAGTCGTGGAACCTACGCCTCAGAACTAGACTTGCTCAAGAAGTCTCCGATTGCGACAGTCCAAATCTGGGAAAATGAGTTGAGAGAGATGTATACGCTGTCTGTCAAGCCTGGCGATTTGGTTTCTGTCAAACACCTCGTCGACGCATACGGGATCCACAATGACCTCCCAAGCTGACACTGACACTGAGTTTGCGATACTGACAACTGTTTCAAATCAAATCTTGAGGAGGCAGAATAGCACTTGGCTTGTTCCAGTTTTGGTGTCGTACTCAGCGTGCTAGAGGGTATGAGAGATCAATGTATGCATGATCTTTTAGGTTGCAGGGTCGAATGACCAGAATGTACACATGTACAAAGTGATCTAGCGATGTTCGTTCTGTCCAAATGAAACATTCTTCCCCCCTTTTTCCAGGTCAAGGTTCGAATAAAGACATGCATGGGCATGGCATCTCCCGGGTTGCATACTGAAAGAAGAGCCATAGCGATGTCACAAGATCAAGCACAAGATATTGTTGACTTGTGTTTCTCCATGCGGTTTTTCCCCCTTGTTACATATCTGCCTTTGTTCACATTCTGGCTTCTGCTCCGCACTACAATTTGTGATCCAGTAAGCGATCATTTCAAGGCAAAAGAAAGAAATGGTAGCGTCGTCCTGTGACCAGGGTGAGAAGGGGGAGGAGGGTTCTTTTTCTCGCTTCCCCTTGAAAACTTTGTTCCTTCCCACTTATCGACGGACGAAGAGTATCAACCTGCACACACACACACACACAACCCTTCTCTTGATCACCCTCGTTCTTCTCGGCAGTGATTCTCGCCACCGACCGACAGGAAATTTGAGTAGACGTGAGACATCTGACCTGACCTTGACTCGCTTCCCCCCCCCCCCCCCCCGGCCCACCCCCCCCTTCGCCGCGTTCGCGAGTTTAGTATTTCCCCCCCCCCCCTCCCTTTCCCCTTCCACGCGGAGTGAACGGCGTGGGAGGAGAGGAGATATTTCGACTGCGACTCCGTCGATGTCGTTTTGTCGTTCCCGGCTGAGTTTCAGTCACTGGTAGTTTGGGTTCGCTTCGTATACTCCTCTCCGTACCACCTTCACCAACTCAAACGCAACAGCGTAGTCGTCGATGGCTTCAATCTTCCCCATTCGTAAGCAAAAAAAAAACCTGATCGCTACCCGCACACCAATCGCCAAGAGACAATGAACTTTATATTAGCTATAGTGAAAGGAAACGATTTCAGTAACCCTTCCCCTTTCTTCACACTGAAAGGAATATCGATAAAAAGAGGATCAGACACAAGCGCGCGGGCCAAACACCGTTGACGAGTTCGGATTGATCAGAGGTAGAAGTCATCCAAATCTCCTTTCTTTGCCACCGGCGTCGTCCTAATTTTTGCTGCTTTAGATTTTCTCAAGTATCCTGCCCTGCATTAAATAACCTTACGTGTCATTACATTAAGCGACTCCCGCCCAAAAGAAGGAAACAGGAACACGTGTCGTATATTAGCTTTTCTTGGTCATTTATCATCTTTGGTGTGCAAAAGTCAGTGAGTACCCCCCACCTCCCCACATCCCCTCCTCCTCTCTTCCATTTTCCATCTTTCGCTCGTGTCTGTGTCGTCGGGTTTCGTTCGCATTGAATTTCCTTTGGACGCGTGTATGGATTTCACAAGTCCCGGTCGCCGTCTGAATACCATTCAGACCTTGGATTTTTTTCTGTGTTTATGAAAAGGCGTTCGTTGTTAATGTTATGGGCTAGAGGCGCTGACTCTTACCTGCCGTCCCTCCTTTTCTTTCTCCGTTCAGTCAAACTTTATATTCTTGTATGAAATCTTGCTACCACATGCAACACCACCATTGAAGGACAATATAGCATCCCATTGCCCGACTGCGATCACCACCACCCGCTATTCCCACGAGACCTCTTCAACCATGTCCTCACCTCTCTTTCAGGAGGCATCCGGCTCCAGCTCCGGCTCTGACGCCGACATCTCCATTTCCAAGCTAACCTCGACAACACCTACATTATCAGGTGCATCCACTCCCACCGCAGCAACATCTACAGCAGCGACGGGAACAACGATCCTCCGCGCCCCCGTTGCTAAATCCGGGAGTGTCATCCCTACTCCCGATGGTGGACACATCACTGTCCGTCCCTATCGATCCAGCTCGACAAGTCAGATGAAGGCTCTCGTGACGTTCACACCCAGAGCAAGTGGATTGGATAGATTCAATGAGAAGGCGAGCGGAGATCAATTTAGGGGTTTTTATAGTTTGTTTTGGATAGGTGAGTTTATTACTGGGTGTTGGTCTTGGACGATCAGATCGTTCGGTGTTTCGACCAGCAATTTGCCCAGGATTGTGTATACTTTGCTTGGGATGGATACACGAGGAACAAACCCAAAGCAGGTCCAGCGACGACGCCGAACGACGAAACAATCCGGCGTGATGGCGCACATTTCCTTCCACGTATTTCCTCAAGCTAATATATCCTCTCTGTTCCATCTCCTCTGACACTTTCTGACAGGCCTCTTCCTCCTCTTCTGTCGTACCTCTTTCGAATCTTGGGAAGCCAACCGAACGTTTCTCTCGATGACTTTTGGCCACCTAATCACACGTGACGCACTCGTACTCGCCATCTCGGACTTCATCATGGTCGCAAGCATGCTTGTGTGTGTCCCATTCGTCAAGGCTCTCCAGAGGGGAACGTTTCGATACTACTGGACTGGAGCTATTATACAACACATTTGGCAGACGGCGTTTCTAAGTATGGCCGTTTGGTGGGGTTATCATCGACAATGGTATTGGGTCCAGGCTGGGTTCTTGGTGCTCCGTGAGTGCCAGCTACCCCGGCTTCTCAATTTCTCCAGTCCCCTTACACCACTTAGAGTTCACTTTGTGCCAGGTTTTGCCGCGACAATGGCACGGCAAGGGAGTGACGATTGCTGAAACGAATAATACACTTCCTTTTTTTTTTCTCTTTTTCTTTTTCGTTTTCTTTTCTTATTCCGTTTTCTTCAGACGCGCTCTCAAGCCTGATGAAGATGCACTCCTGGTGTGCTCACAATGGCTTGCTCTCCGACGTTTACTTCTCCATCCAAACCGAGGAGAAAAAGCTCAAAGAGTTGTTGGAGAAGATGCCAGACGGAGGCGAGAAGGTGTACGCCGAAGCCGAGGAAAAATGCAAGGCCCACGAAGCAGAAATTGCGAGGAAGGAAGAACGAGAATCGTCAGCCACTCCGATTGGAACACCCATGGTTCCTCCAGGTTCGACCGCGATATCTACCAGCTACATCACCCCCATCGATGTAGCCAAACTTCGCTTGCGGGGTGATACACTATCTCGGTCTCTCTCAGCGAGTCCTGCGCCATCCGACGTCCATTCAGTCAGGCCGTCACCTTTGGCACAGAATGTCTACGAAGAAAAAATGAAGAATGAGGAAGACCCGTCCAAGGCAACTATACCACTCGGAACATCTCTTGAACCGTCATATCAAAATCATCTTCATCTGCCAAGCAAGCCAGGTGTCCTTTCCTATTCTTCCAACTCTGAGATCGCTCAACATGCGAAAAATATTGATCTCATGAAAGATGAACTCAAGTCAAATGGCGAAAAGGGCTTGGTCTGGCCGGAAAACGTAACGTATAAACATTTCTTGGAATTCATGTGTTTTCCAACGCTGTGTTACCAGTTGGAATACCCGAGGACGACGACGTGAGTGTTCCCATTCCCCGATCTTTGTCCTCCTTTCTCGCTACCCAGGGTTTGCTCATCGAATCTTATCCACCCTTACCGATCTTGATCAATTCGCGTAGCATGCGACCGATGTACGTCCTCGAAAAGGTTTTTGCAACATTTGGCGTTTTCTCCCTCATCTACTTGATTACCGAGCATTACATCATGCCATTCACACCAAAAGCTGGGGATTCGTTGATCAAGTCTTTCGTTAACTTGGCACTCCCTATGGTCATCAATTATCTTTTAATTTTCTAGTGAGTCCTGCAGTCACATCTAACCAATTTTCTACGAACGTTCGTCGCTAATTGCTCCGACCTTCCTCCCTTTCAGCATTGTAAGTATCCCCACGTTCTTGATGAGATGACCCATAACTCACCTTTCTATACCGCAGATTTTTGAATGCATTTGCAATGCTTTTGCCGAGCTCACTTAGTGAGTCAATTACCCATCAAGGCAGCCCATCAGCTCGATCTCTGACTGACTGGCATTTTTTCCCTCTGCAGCTTTGCCGATCGAGAATTCTATCAGGACTGGTGGAACTCCGTCACTTGGGACCAATTCGCACGGAAGTGGAATAAGCCAGTTCATGTGAGTCTCTTGGACCGGTTGTTTTTCTTTCCCCGCACGGTGCAGCCCTCCCTTACTGATCCCCCCCCCCCCCTCTCCCTAAACATAGACGTTCCTTCTCCGTCACGTCTATGCGTCGTCAATGTCGACATACCAGCTGTCGAAGAAGTCTGCTACATTTGTCACATTCCTACTTTCCGCTCTCGTGCACGAATTGGTTATGGCCGTCGTTTCGAAAAAGTTCAGGTGAGACTTGCACTTATTTAGACCTCTCGCATTGAGCAAGACACTGACGACTTTCATGCCCATTGTAGACTCTACCTATTCGGTATGCAGATGGCACAGTTGCCGATGATAGCCATTGGGCGTATCCCAGCAGTAAGGAGGAACAAAACGGCGGGCAACATCGTGTTCTGGCTGGGGCTCATGATGGGCTTCCCATTGCTGTGAGTAATACCCATCACTCTGATATCTCATGGTCTTCATCGGCTGACTAAAAATGCTACGGCCCCCTTTTTCTGCGCTAGAGCCATCGCATACCTTCAATATTAAGAGCATACTCATATTACACAGTTCAACATGCATATACACTCAACTCATTTGCTCAAAATAAGGGTCCATGCTGGATTTACTGATCTACGAGAATAGCACTCCAGAATTCTCTCGCGGTCCCCCCCTCCTCTCTCCCAGCCACCTCGCTTTCAAATCATAGGACTACATGGTCACAATTGACATTGGCTCGATTTCCGGTCGCTGAGCAGATCTTTATTTCCTCAACTGTTCCAAGATTGTGTAATAATCCGAAATGCGCTTCCAAAATTCTTTTGAGACCTTCATGGATCTGTTGGAGAAGGGGAGTAACCGCTGACCCAGATCAGACTTGAAACAGATTAATCACCATCGCCGAAGTGTTTGATGGCTCTAGGCGATACTTGGATATGCTGTCTATGCGAGATCTGAGGAGCTGGTCCGTTCGTCCTTTGTGAGCGCGCGAGGAAGTCCTACCACGTAGTCGCATTTCGACATGATCGATTAGCGGCGACGTGAAACACTATTCTGTCAGCACAGTACTCATGATGTCAGAACATTTTATGTTTCTCAGCAGCTTTGGTTATCCATTGGACACTTCTGGAAGCCCTGAATCATGTCATCTCATAGACTAGTGACAATCAACTCAACACCTTCATCACATCTTTTCTTCCGGAGATCTCTGCCAAAGCAAACGGTGTCATACCATCTTGCTCCTGGAAATAGATCGAAGATGTAGCAAAGTCAGCACATGGCTTCGAGGGCGGCCAACAAACGTAGTTACTTACCTCGAGCTTCGCGTCTGCTCCCTGTGCAACCAGCCACCGAACAACTTCAACATGGCCTCGATCTGATGCGACGTGTAGAGCGGTCATTCCCTAGAGGTGGCAGCGGATATATTGTCAGTTGCTAGCGAATTACACTCCATGATTCTTAGCAGCAGATCGCTCTCCAAAAGCAGGACTGTTCGGGATGCAAAGGATGATGCATCGACTCACAAATTCGTCTTGATCATTTAGCGATGCAGGATTCTGAGCAATGACCTCCTTCAGCTTCTCCAGGTCTCCTTTCTCAGCAGCTGCATGTGATGGTTGATTTCTGCAAGAGCAGAAAAAGAGGTTCAGCACAGGTTGTCTCAATTTTCTGCTGTATACGTTGCTTCATTGCCACCGATGCGACTTACAATGTCTCGCCATCCTCTGTTGGATCTTCCGGCGACATGGCGCTGACCCTCACTCCACCTAGCCCAGATTTCTTCCCCTTCACCTGATCTTCACCGGCACTCTCGGAATCCGGTCTCCACCCGATCTCGTATGCAATCTCGATGTATCTTGTCTTTGCCGCAGATGCATCTTCACCGTAACGCTGACCAGCCGATTGCCAGGCATTATACTTTGCTTTCACGGCCGGACCGGAGAAGAAACCAGGGGCAGATCCGTCACTAAGGAAGATGGAAGGAAGGTACCAGGGTTCGTGTTCAGCTACACATTGCAGCTCGCCGAAGGCAGAGATACTGGATCTGACTCACGGTTGAGGACCGACTGTTGCGACTTTGTAGCATCCATATATCTGAACAAAATAATATATATGGTGAGCATCATCAAATAAAAATCCCATGTCGTGTCCGACTCCTCAGCTAATATCCAATCCCCCTCCTCACCTCCAGTTTGACCGCATTGACGAGTGTTGCCATCGCCGGGTTCGTACTTAACCAATCGGCAGCATCGTCAAAGTCTTCGTCCGGGTCGACGCTGACGTACAGCGTGGCTGTTGACGACATGGTTGTATTTCGCAGAGCCAGTTTACAAATGATTGGTGTCACAGATTGGGTGGCGTCCTCTCGATCCTTCTCAAGAACATCTGATATGTAACTATGAAATGATAGATTCATGCTGATCTTGATGAAATCATTCGACTCGCCGGTGATTTCTTCGGTCTTTCAAAGTGACGTCTGGCCCAATACACCTCGCGCGTTCAAGGGGTCGTCCATTCCCCGGCGGCCGATGGTTTCGCGCGGCGCGGAAACCAATCAAACAACGCGAGCTTACAAAGGAGGGATCTTGTTTTGCAGACTGCAATCAATCGAGGTAGGTTGAAACTAGCTTTCCATGTCATTATGCATCATTTTACGACAGAGACGACCTGTTCTCTGGTCTATATCACAATAACAATTCCATAACAACACCAGCAGCGATAGTCTCTCCACCACGCCTCAGTAGTACTCGTCCCATCTCCTTGTTCACCGACGCTGGCTCGATGGCTATGGACGGCGCTTTCAGCATGCTCGACTGGTTCGGCGTTCGCAACGTGATCTCAATCTCTGCCTGAACTCCCTTTTGCAGGACTCTTGGGTTCTTCCTGGAAACAACTCCTTTGTCAAGCACGCTCCGGAGCTTGCTAATCGTAGCGGGGACGTTATTTGAATGATGGAAAAGTTCGACAGGTGTGCCGGACACGATCGGGTTGGATATATCGAATACGAGGATCTGAGCGACAAAAGTGGTGGCTAAAGGTACCAGATCACTGAGAGGACAGAGGACAGATCCGATGTTGAGTGAGATCGGATCAATGTTAGCGAGATAAAGTGTGACGTTCTGGCCAGCGGAGGCGTACGGCACAGTTTCTTCGTCGAGCTCGATAGTCCTGACTGCAGCGGTCGCGTCACCGGGAACAACTCGAAGCACGTCCCCCCTCTGTAAGACTCCACTACACAGTCTCCCAGAGACCGCGACTCCTGAAGCAACAGCCGTTTGACCCTTGAAGACGTTTGAAATCGGGAATCGAAGGGGTGCATCTATTGGTCGAGGTGGGACATCGACTTTGTCGAGAACTTCCGTCAATGATGGTCCGGTGTACCAAGAGCGCAGACGTTCGTCATTGCATACGCTTATGTTGATTCCTGCCATGGCAGCTACAGGGACGAACGTCGTTTTGTTGGCTGCGAAACCAGCCGATTGCAGGAACGGTCGCATAGACTCTTCGATTTCGTCGAATCGGTCTTGTGAGAACTCGACCTGGAAGACCGCGTAAATTCAGCGAAAGGACGTGGGAGGTTGACTAGGATTTAAGAAGAATCAAAGGTAGAACTTACGTTGTCCATCTTGTTGATACCAATCACCAACTGCCTCACACCCAAACTTCTGACCAACAACGCATGTTCTCTCGTCTGTCCACCTCTGTCGAATCCGGACTCGAATTCTCCAGGAGACGCATCGACAACCAAGAGTGCCAGATCAGCCTGAGAAGCACCTGAAATCATGTTCGGGATGAAATCTTGATGTCCCGGAGCGTCGAGAAGAGTGAATGACCTATGAGGTGTCTCGAAGTGGGAAGTGGCAATGTCGATGGTGACACCCCGATCACGTTCATCGCCAAGAGCGTCCAGTCCCCAGGCAAATGCGAAACTGCTTTTGCCGACTTTTTGGCTTCCTCGTTCGTTGGCGACCTTTTCTTTCTCGGACAATTCTCCGAGATCGTATAGCAGTCGACCCATCAAAGTGGATTTACCGGCATCAACGTGGCCTGAATCAGAGGAACGAAATTAGTAAACTCCACCGCTGAGAGACCCAGAAAGGGAGGAGACCGGAGACCAACCAATGACGACCAAGCTGACTTCTTTCTTCCCTTTCTTGTCCTCTTCAGCCTTCACCTTCTCCAACAGTTCTTGCCTCTTCATACTGGCAGCCGCGACCGGCACATTATCCATCTTGGCCTCTTCATCCTTCAAACCCAATCCAGCTAGGTCGGCACTAAGACCCGCACTAGAATCAGAGGCTGAGGTCGAAGGGGTTGGTTTGGATGAAACAGTTGACTTTGCTTTCGGTTTCGGTGCTGCGACTGCTGTAGGTGTTGGAGGAGTTTTCGATTTCGCTGTTTTTGCTGCATCAGCTATTGCAAAGGAGTGCAAAATCAAGTATTGTTAGGAAGCTGCCTTTCAAAAAGAGAGGAAACCGGCTTTCTTCCACCCGCCTAGCCTTTTCTTTTCAATTCTCATCGCCCCTTACACCTTCACGTCCTGTTTTTGCCTCTTTGCCGCACTTCCCGCCCCAATCGCTCCAAGCTTTGTCCCTTCCCTCTTCTGAAGCACGACGTCATCCGGACTGGGGTCGCTAAACGGATCATTTCCAGCTCCATCTCCACCGCGTCTCATCCACGAGGGTCGGCTCATTCTTATAACATCCTCCGCAGAACTCGAAAATTCATCCTGTGGTCTTTGTGCAAGCAACGAGAAAAACGTGGATGGTGAAGAATTGGTTTTGCTCGAATTGGAAGTTGGGTGGGAGAGCGAGGACGTTCGTAGAGGTTCAGCTGAGGTGAAAAGTGATGATCCAATGACATGGTGGTGTGATTCGACATCCATGGCTGAGCTGGTTTTGTTGATCCCACCAGAAGTCCCCGAGGACGATGTGTTTGCGTCCCCTCCAGAGACTGATGCGTTTTGGTGAGCAGACTTTGACCTTGATGCAGCGATTTTCTGAGACAACTTTGATCCTCCGACGGCGACGGCAATGGAATTCGGAGCTTCTTGGGGGCTAGCTGCTGATGATCTGTCTGCTCGACTGATAGCCAGCCTGGCAAGCCCAGCCGTTGAAGATGTGACCGTTGCCTCACGAGCTCCGGACTCTGCTGCTGCCTTCCTAGCCATCGCCAGTTGGGCGAGCTTGGACATCGGTTTCCCGTTGGCGTTTGGAATAGGTTCTGGATTGCCTCCAGCAGAAGTGATTACGGAGGGGGGGATAGTCGATTCAACCTTGTTGTGGGCAGTCGATGCTTTTGCCTTACGAGACAGGGCCAGTTTCTGAAGAGCCGTCAGTGGAGGCCCAGGGTCATTTTGTTGAGTCAATCCAGGAGCTTCGGTCGGAGACTGGGCAGCTGGTAGGCTGGGTGAGCGTTTCCCGGCGGGTTTGGACGGGTGAAGAATGCCTACAAGGGAGGCCAGAGGTGAGAGATGGAATCAGCCTTGGCTCTGACGAACGGGATCGGATCAATATTGGAAAGAACTGAGTGGGTAGATCGAGGTGATGGACAGGGATCAAGGGGTAAAACTCACGTTGTGTACTGGGCAGCAGCACTTTCAACCGGTCTGACCTCCTCTTTCACACCGTTTCCGATCCTTCCCTTGGACTCCTTGACCTAGCCTAACCCATGTTACGCTATCTCCATCCCCATGTACGACGACTCCAGATGATCGTTTGACGAACGAAGAACACGATTATGAAAGCACAACACCCCCCAAAAAAAAAGATTGGGAGCTCACCTTTCTGCCTCTCTTTTCGCAAATAACTGACCGTCTTGTCCACGTCGAAGAAGTAGTACCACAAACTCTCTTGGATTTTCGCATCCGGTATCGGTGGTTTCAAGTCTGCTAGTAGCGGTTGAGCGACAGATAGCGCAAGGGCCATTTGTTCTGCGGGATTCGCGATGTAATAACAGGCACGTTGTCAGCAAATGGTGTGACCTAGAGAACGCAGCGAAGAGGTGGATGGTGACACTCACCTTGCTGCTCTTGCGTCATTCCCTCATCTTCTTCGTAATCGTCTGCCATTTCCTCTATGTAAAAGAGAAAGAGAGTCATAATCAGTCAGGTGTCCCGTAAATCATTGCCAATGACCACGGTCTATTGCTGCAAAAAACGTCCCATCCAACTGACCGTTCAGGTCCATGTTTCTCACGTAACGGTGACGAGACATGTTGGGCAGATGGGCGAAGTGAGACGAGTAATAACGTTTGAAGGTGGGATTGAAGTCCAATGCAATAGTTGCCTTGTGGTCTGTGTCGAATCTTATTAGGTTCAACGCCTTGACATGCGATTTCTAGTAAAGTAGTATCGATATGATGGGCAAACCGTATTTCTAACCCAAGTGTTCGTTGGGGAATGAGAAGCTATCCGAGAGCCCTTCCCCCCCCCCCCCCCCCCCCCCCCTGACGTTTTCCACCTTTCCCTCTTTTACC
>JANGFI010001841.1:16428-37824 GCA_025758705.1 Goffeauzyma gilvescens | reverse complement strand
CGAAACGCGTCGGAATTGGGATAGTGGGAGAGTGGAGAGAGGAAGCAGGCTTTCACGCCAATTAAGAGGCATTGAGTAAAAAGGTAACTCTCAAGAGGGGAGTTGATTGCTACGGGAGACGTAGCGTCGTCCATCACCATCAGACAAGGTTAAACATCCATAATAAAGTAATCATCCACTTCTGTCCTTGGCTGGTTCGTTCGACTCGCCGATCGGAGTCCTTCCTTACGTACCAACATCCAAGACCCAGGCTCTTACCTCCCTTTCCCCTTCGACCCCGGTTGCCAAACCTTGACGACGGCGTTCCACGCTTCTTCTCCCTTCTCCCTTCTCCCTTCTCACTGCACCTGCATTCTTGTCCCCTCTACCGCTTAAATTTCAACATCAACACGCCAAGATCTCGGAGGGGGAAGGGGTGGAGGGGGCTGCTGCTGTTGTTTCTACAGGGGATAAACTAGCCCGTCACAGTGGCCTACCTAGATTGTGGTGGGGAGTGACAAGATCGTATATGGAAGGAAACTACTACCTCTCATCAGGCACAGCACCCTCTTCCCCGACCCTGACCTCTGTTTATACCTGGTCCTGAGTGTGTATTCATCATCATGTATACCCCTGGTCTACCTCCCGGAATCACACCGGGCACGATTCAGTCTCTTCCTGGTAAGTCCCAGTCGCAATTGACCTTTTCCTCCTCCTCCAGTTAGGGGTTGGAGTTCCTTCCTATACACGCATACGGTACTCAACCTTTGCCTTCCGTCTTCTTTTCTTTCATCCCTTGACTGTCTCCATCTGCACCCTATAGTTCAAATATTCTACAACCTACCCACATCCCCCACCCATTCTTTTCCTTCTTCTTCTCCCTCCAACGCATATCCAGCATCCCAGCATCTCGACTCTTCTTCCTCTTCCTCTTCCTCCTCTTTTTCAAGATGGGACTACACAACCCTTCTCCCGACAACTCAAGACGTGTTCGTCCATCGACCGCTGGTGCGGAAAGTGATCACGCCTCGTGTGAAGAGGGAGTCGAGTGAGGCGCCCATGTCTGCGAATGGGCCAGCGGACGTCGCTGGTGCGGGTGCGGGTGCGGGTGCGGGTGCTGGGGGCGCAGGAGCAAAAAGAAGAAAGTTGAGCCACAGTCCGTTACCTCATCCTGATGGAAGTCACGGAACTCGCCGCAATCGATCGAGATCCCGATTCGGACACGAGTACGGAAACAGAGAAGATGCAGAGACAGAGACAGAGACAGAGAGGGACATTGAAGAATATCAAGAGGTTCTCGGCAGTGTTAGTTTGAAAGCGGTTCTCCGAGGAGTCTGTTTAGCTAGTCCCGAGATTCTGATTCACCTCGAGCCGGTGGAAGCTTCCGTCGGGAACTTCAACACGAACACGAACACGGACGCGAACGCGAACGCGAACGCGAACGGACACGCAAATTCGAATACGAATGTTGGCCCCAACGCAAACGCTGTCACGGTCAATGGGAACACCGTCGCCCCTCCCCCTCAGACTGACATCTCGATATATGCACCTCTTCTCGGTTCTCAACCACCACCACACTCAGCACACTCACACTCACACTCTCACTCAATACCACAACACTCAATCAACCGTCGATTCCCTCTTCCATCGCCTGGTCTTGATTCATCTCCCTTGGACCCCCACTCACACTCCTACTCCCACTCCCGCTCACGTCTCACACCCGACCCTCAAAGCTCACCCCATAGTCGCGCCGGTTCTCCTCAATCTTCTTTGCACGGTCACAATCACCACAATCACAATCACAACTATGGTCATAGCCCCCACTACATGCCCGCACCTGCCCCCGTCCCACAGGAAGGCAAAGGACTCCTAAGTTGGGTCTTGGATGAACCTGACCCCGGAAAATCGTTGATCAAAGGTCGGATCGTGCGGTCGGCCAGTTTTGGACATGTACGGAGAGCGGGCGAGGAGTGCCACGGAGATGGGGATGCTGAAGGAGGAAGGGGAGGACAAGATGATCAGATGGAAGAAGATGGGTTACAGGCGCTGTTGAGGTCCGTTAACAATCGGAAAAGACGAAGGAGAGGGCACCGTCGTCGTGAAAGTTACGGTGACGCAGACGAAGCAGAAGAAGACGACGAGTCAGAGGACGAAGGTGTAGAAGAATGGGGTCTTCAAATCGTGATCACCCTCAAGACTCTTCCAGTGGCGTCAACCATCCCGAAACGGTCTTCGATCATTAATTCGTTGTTTTCACCCAAGATACACTCCTCAAATCAAGCCACTGGAGCTGGCCCTGGCAGATCAATACATGTCAGAGGAGGATCGATATCGAAACCGGGTTCAAAGTTGAGGACTTCGGTCGTGGCGGATCCTCAGCCGGTGACGGTGACGGTGACGACGGCGGCAGCAGCAGCGCTGAAATCATCCCAGCCCTCACCCCAATTGCAAATACAACCACCATCACAGCTACAGCAACAACAGCAGCAGAAACAAATCCAACAGTTATCACAGCAGCAACACCAACGACCATCACAACAAGCAACCCACCCACAACCTCAGCGACCCGTGCAGCAACAACAGCAACTCCAACACCAACGGACACTCCCTCCACCAAGCACCCCTATCACCCCCCCTGCCAAGAGCATCCGGTTCATCAAACCCCCACCGGTACCGGCCGTCGTCGACCTGAGCAAAGACGAACCCGAGACACCAAAACGGAAGACGACGTCCACCCAGACGTACGGCGAATTCTCAAAGTCTTCACCGAACACGATCATGCTCGTTGCCAAGAGTATTCTCGCACAACCGACGATTGAGCGAATCGATTTGGTTCAAAAGATGGTTAGTAAAGAGAATTTTGAGAAGCTTTTGGCAGATATGGGTGTCAAGTTGCCACCTAGTACGAACAAAACACCATCTCTTCCAGCTCTGGCTTTGCCACCGATCAAGTCGGCCGCGGCAGCTGCTGCAGCAACGAAGAAACCCCAGGGTGCCCCGCCGAAAAAACATGTCTGTGATAATTGTGCGACGACAGAGACCTCGACTTGGAGAACAAAGACCTTACCTGGTGGCAAGGAACGTCGGGTTTGCAACGATTGTGGCGTCTACTTCAATCAGACCAAGAGAATGCGTCCGAAACAACTGTGGGGCAAGCCTCCGTCGGAATGGAATACCGCAGCGCCCACGCCGCCACCAGCTGCAGGACCTTCCTCCTCTTCTTCTTTGTCCTCATTGACGGCCACCCTGGAAGCACGAACGCAGGAGACCGAGATCGAGTCTAAACCGGATGAAACACTCAGCACGCCGCGGAAACGAGCCAACGATTCGGGATTAATCATGACTCCACGACGAAGCACTCGGCTTAGCTCGACCCAACGACCCAAATCACCCACAGAAGATATTGGCTCGTCTCCTAAACCTCGAGCTCGCGCCACACCTTCCCGAGCAGCCAAGACTAAAACCGTCATCAATAGTTCATCCGATATGATTCCACCTAGTACCCGCGCACAGAAGCAAATGATGACGCTCACGAAACCGACGAAACCTCCCCATGCTAGTTCACCGCCATACCAGCCAGCTCCACCGAGTGAGAGTGTGGATCCTGATCACGCTCTGAATGATATGATGGATCTCGAGGCACTCCTCACTGAGCCTCCTAAAGAGGAGCCCAAGTTTACTCAGAAGGAGATGGAGTTGCTCTTGATGTTGACCGCCGGGGAGGATCTGTCAATGGATCAGGACGAACCACCCACTTTGCCCGTAAGGCCGACCTCGTCAAATCTTCTCACGCTTGATCTCTTTGAGACGTCCAGTCCATGGGAGGTTGACAGTAACAGTAATGCCGTTGCTGGACCTTCAAATCACGCATTTGCCAACAACAACCCGCCAAGTGAACCGTACATGCCGTACGAAACGGCGAACCACGATCTATGAACAGTAATGTTGACCGGAAGTAGAGATGATTGATTTTCTACTGTATCAGATTAGTATCATATTGATGTTTCGTGCGTGTTACCAAAATAATTTATCCTACAGGCGCCGCATTCGATCCAGTCGGTTGCCAGACTGAACGCCCTCCACGACCCACTGAACCACCTCTGCCCCTGCCTCTGCCTCCCGCTCCGGGCCCACCTCGACCTCCGCCTCGTCCACCATCACGACTGGGTGCGGTCCCCTCGCTTGCGAAGGCACCCCGGTTGAAAGCTCCCCAGCCAGGTAGTAGGTTGCTGTCCTTGTCTTTGTCCTTGTCGTCGGTCTTGTTTGTGAGGTGGAAACTTGGTCAGCGTTTTCTGAGATTGATTGGGAAGGAAGTGAAGATGCAGAAACAAAAAAAAGAAAGAAATGATCCTCACCTGCTTGCCACGTCTTCCACCTCTTGTCTTGACCTTCTTCCTCTCTCCATCAGCGCCCACCTCTTCTACTTCGTCTTCTCCCTCTCCATCACCTCCTCCCTCCTCCTCCTCTTTCCTCTTTCTCTGCCCGTCAACTCTCTCGTTCCTCTCCTGCAACTTTCTCTTCCTGTCCTCTCCTGCTCCACCACCCCCAGCCGTCAACTCGACGTTGATTACATTCCCATCCAGTTCAGTGTGATGCAGCGCAAGAGCCAAACGAAGAGAGTTGGAGTCGGGAAACTCGATAAATCCAATTCCACGACTGTGAGATGGGCTCGCTTTGTGGTATCGCGTTGCTGGGGTCGGTTTAGTCGTCAAAAGACGCACGGAAGGCTTCGTGCCGGTTTGTTCCTCGAAGTACGCCTCGACTTGCTGGGCAGTGGTTCGGAAGGCGAGGTGACCTGCGGCGAAGAGGGGCGATCGCAATCAGTGATCAAGGTCACCCAGAGTGGCATAAAATGGAAATCACAAGTTAAACTCACCGACGAAAAGGATAAACCGCTGCTTGGCATCCTTCTTTGTTGGCTTCTTCTTTGCTTCCTCCGCCTTCTCGGCCTTATCACCGTCATCTTCTCCCTCTCCCTCGGCAGAACCCTCTTCCGCACGTTCCTTTCCCTTGCGTGATGCCAATGCGTCCCCTGTCTTTTCAGCAGGTTTCGAGGATGGAATTCTTCCCTCTTGCATGGCCTTCTTCTTTGCTTTCTTCTCCTTACTCTTCTTACTCTTACTTTTGACCTCGGTGGTAGCTGCAAGAGTGTCCCATTTGGACGTCGTCGCTGCGACGGCAGCAGGAGCAGAAGCAGGAGCCGGGGCCGCAGCTTTCGCTTTAGGTTTAGCCGGAGCGACTACGGCAGTGGGAGCTTCCACAGCCTCTTCATCTTCTGGAACGTCTTGTTCTGGGACATCCAGAGGTTCCTCGACGTCATTCTTTCCCCCTTTTTTGCCGCCTTTCGATCGGAATGCTTGAGCCTTCTGTTGTTTTTTGGTGAGGATTGGTTGGCCGGCGGACGGGACCGAAGCCGGGCCCATCGAAGGAGGAGCGGCTACTAAGGACATGATGAGATGGGGGGCTGATGATCTGTTCGAAATTGACGGACTGAAAAAGAATGGACAATCTCAGTGTCTCCGATACTATCAGCTTGTCTGTGATGATCCTTATCTATCTGGTAAAGAGTGGTGTAATCGCACGATGGTGGGTGTTCTCAACATCATTTAACACCATCAATAGTCATATCTAGTGGGGTTCCCTCCTGCCAAATATTTTATTTGGCTAGCGGGGTCAGAATCCGAGCACGTGATCGCGATTCCCCACTATTTCGTTTCGGCCGCCGGCGAACGAACGCCCGTTGACCCGGCAGGAATATGACTACGATGGACGCGAGCCTCCATCCGCATCCATCCAAGGAGCTATGTCGAGAGAAGCTGACCTCGTTGTGACCTCCCTCTCAAGCGTTGGATGTCACCCAGTGAACCTGACGAACGCATTGCTTTGGACCTCATAGAATAGAACAAGGAGTCTATGTGTGCTCTTTACGCTCATGAACACGGAGCATTTACTTGATGCCTTTCTGAATACCCACATCGTCATCAAGGACGGTAACATCTCAAAAATGGCTGGAAGACTGGTTGACAAGGGCTCTCTTCTTAGACACCATGCTCCGAGATTCGGACCTGCGATGTCACATTCGCGTAAGCTAGCAACTTCCGCGCCTCGCTTTTACCAATCTAGGCTTCTATCGAGTGTGACTCTGAGCTCGACACGTCGTCAACTTCGCCATTGCAGATCTTTCTCGAATACCAAAATATCCCAGAGAATTTACGAAGCTGGATACCCGCTATCACCCCTACCACCACCCACATCTCTCTTTCATTATCACTTCCCACCATCCACATCTTCTGCGTCTCGGACCTTTCCACCGGACTCAGTCGCCTATGTCGACTCTGCATCTTCAACAACACTCACTCGCGCCGACCTTCTCTCTTCATCCCTGCGTCTAGGTCATGGGCTACGCCGCAACTTCGGTTTGGAAAAAGGCGATGTCGTTATGATCTTCTCCCCGAACTCGTTGGCTTACCCCGTGGCGTTCTTCGGTGCTCAGGCCGCAGGCTTGGTGGTGACGCTCGCTAACTCAGGTTACAAAGCGAGAGAGTTGGCCTATCAGATCAAGGACAGTGGTTGTAAGGTTGTGTTTCTTGCGGAAGAGCTGGTCGGAGTCGCAGAAGATTCCTTAAAGATGTTGGAAGATGAGGAAGGTAAGCTTAGACGCCACGATCTCTCCCTTCTATATCGCAGTCATGGCAGAGTTTTGACCTAGCATCTTCCTTCACCGTATCCTAAAGGTGCATCGACCTTGCCTCGACTAGTCGTGCTTGCTTCCAAACCGAGCGAAAGCAATCAAAATTTCAAAACACACTTTGAGCTTTTTTCCACCGCCGAGCAAGTGAAAGGATGGGAAGGAGAATACTTCAACGGAGATCAGGCAGACGATACCGCAGTATTGTGTTACAGCTCGGGGACGACCGGCCTACCGAAAGGTGTTATGACGACGCATCGGAATTTGATCGTGCAGCAAGCTATTTTCTCAGAGGCCATGGTGAAATTGACTCCGGACGCGAAGGATAGATCGTTGGCTTTGCTGCCATTCTCTCGTGAGTTTTGAGCCCCTGTTCGCTTCCTTTGCTCTTCAGGCTGACTGTTGTTATTCGTGCTTCAGATATATTTGGACTTGCCTTGTGAGTTTCCTTTCAAGTCGTGTATATCCACTAAATGCTAATAAGAGTGCCTCATTGTCGCTCTTCAGGGTTCTTCTCCACCCGCTCACACAAAATGTTCCCGTCGTCGTCCTTCCACGATTCACTCCCCATCAATTTCTCACGACCATTGAGCAGCACCGGATCACGTGGTCTTTCATAGTTCCACCCATCGTGAATCTTCTTGCCAATTCTCCGATGGTCGATCGGCATGATTTATCTTCCCTTAGGGGCTTGTTGAGTGGCGCAGCACCGATGAGTGCAGAGATAGCTACCAAGGCGATGGACAGAATAAAGAAGCCTATCACACAAGGTTACGGTAAGGCATTCCATTTCCTTGAGCTATCCACCTCTATACTGATCTCTCAACCACTCATGTCAGGTCTTACCGAGACGTCCCCAGCAACCCACGTTTTACCCCTTGAGGAGGCAAGCAAAAAAGTGGGCTCAATAGGCAGGCTACTCCCATCACTGACCGCTCGAATCATCGACGAAAGTGGCAAGGACGTCCCCGAAGGTCAAGTCGGCGAGATGGTTCTCCAAGGCCCGACCGTGATGAAGGGGTATTGGAAAAATCTGGCAGCTACAAGAGATACGTTCACGAACGAGGGGTGGTACCGAACGGGAGATGTGGCAAGGGTGGATGAAGATGGATATTGGTATATTGTGGATCGATTGAAGGAATTAATCAAATACAAAGGGTTCCAAGGTAATTGATGCGTTTCGTTTTTTCATTGGCCGAGATCTAATCATGTGATACTGATGCCCTTTGGAATGGAATCTCAGTACCTCCTGCCGAATTGGAGTCCCTCCTCCTTAGTCACCCAAAGATAGCCGACGCTGGCGTCATCGGCATCTACTCTACAACCCAGGAAACTGAGCTTCCGCGAGCGTATGTCGTACCTAAGGGAGGTTTGTCCGAGTTGACCGAAAAAGAGCAGACGACGCTTGAGCGGGAGGTAGTAGATTGGGTGGCATCAAAGGTGGCAGCGCATAAGTGGCTTAGAGGAGGAATTGAGCTGTTGAATACAATTCCGAGAAGTTCCTCCGGAAAAATTCTGAGACTGGAATTGCGGGAGATGGCGAAGAGGCGAGAAGTGGAGGAAAGCAGACGATAACGGTCGTTTGGGATGTCGCAATTGCGACTGAACGGGCTGGCTCTCTTTTGAGCGGATTATGACCTCAGTATTACCCATCAGGACCTAGGTTATCCCAAACTATCATCATGAAATTATACATCGCCGCAACTCATATGCATCACATCCTCTCTTCGCAGGTCGTCCGAGTCCAGGTTAAGAGGATTGTGAGGACATTGCTCCATACATCCTCCGGAAGTTTGGCGCTTCGCCTTGTCACGCTGTGTGCGCGTCTGGCGCAATCGAAAGCAAAGTAGAACTTCGGTCAATCATTCATAGTATGCCAAATCCGCCTCCTGAGGTTACATAGAGAAATACGATTACAAGGCCCGAGGATCAGGTATAAGCCGTTTCTCACGTGCTTATTTGGTCACTCCATGATTTTCCAATAAACAGCGGTTGCATTCCAGCCAGCATGGATCGTCTGCTCGACATGACAGTGCCTTTTGATGACTTTGCCTGTGAGCGGGTCTAGAGCGTCCGCCTTGCCAGAGTATAGTTGCAACCGAGAGTGAGGCATCGGAGAAAGCTGCAAGAAGGGAAGGTAAACCCATTTAGTCAATCTTTGCTCAACATAAAAGATTGCCGCAGAATACTCACGGTCCCAGATCCGATGTTGGCCTCTTTCGAGGATGTTACGCCATCCTTGCCTGCCTCTTCCCTATCGGCGGCCTTCGTGATCTTCAAAGCAGCCAAGTGTTGAGGCACAGCAACGTTGCTCCTCTTTCCATTACCCAACTGGTAGTCTCCACCTGACCCCCAAACCATGACGTCGTTCCCATAGATCCCTGCGTCGACTCCTGCTTTATCGGCAAGTTGGACACTGTGCAATGTGACAGCCACATGGGGGCTCGGGCTCGAGGAGACGGATAAGGCCTTGATTTCGAGCGGTTTGAAAGCGTTGGCAGCTTCTGAGAATTCTTGAAGCCCACTGACGGTCTTGACTCTTACAGGGGATCCTTGAGCCGAGCTCCAGAGTCCATTTCCTAGTGTCCCTGAGATTCCCGAACCAACAGCCAATAGGTCGATGAAAGGGCTCTTTTCGCCTGGGCTGTTCCTCTCGATAGTGAAAAAAGTGTTGTTCCCACCGGCCGCGACGCTGAGACATTTGATACTCGTTCCGCCGGGGTAGTTACGAGCGAGAACTACTTCCGTAGGAATGGGAACGATCTCGACGCTCGCTGCTGCTCCTAGCCCGATATTTCCCAAACTGTTCTGACCCCAACCAAGGACTCGACCTTCTGGCCATGTTCGCGCGAACGAGGTATTGTCGCCCGCCGCGACCTGGCAGATTGGTATTCCTTCCAGGGAAGTAATCAAGTCAAAGTTGGTGGCGAATCGGATGTCGGAGAAAGGTGTCAGGCCTGAAGAGAGAATATTCGACGCGGCTGAATCGGCTTCTTTCGGTCGCACTCCGAGTTGTCTGTGACTGTTACCGTCAGAATTGACAGGCAAAGAGAGCGTTCGGCCATTACTGGTGACTGCCAAAAGATGATTTTTGCCGCCTGCGATCTGGACAATTTTCTCCCCCTTTGCCATGTCAGACGTGAGAAGGACGTGGTCAACACCTGCTGGAGTTTTCATCCAGCTTCCCAATCCGAAATAGTACCAAGGATCGCTTTCCCCCGAGACTAGATCGTTCTGTGCTTGCAACGCTTTTGCCGAAGACAGGCAGTAAACTTTGCCAGAGTGTTTGGACAGCGCGTAGATCTTGGAAGAGGTCGCAGCGATGGAGGTGATGTTCCTCCCTTTCAAGCTAGATGTCAATTTCGAATCTGGTGCTGATGCCAAGGAGGGATCGAATCCTTCGAACCCAGCACCCCAACACCAGACGTCGCCTTTACCATCGACTATAGCTCCATATTTCTCATGAAGAACCAGGTCTCTCAAGGGTGTTTCCTGAAAGATTGGGCTCGGTCGTGGTGATTTGATGGTGTTGTTTCCCTCCCCGGGTAGAAGGGTGGAGTATTGATTACTACCCCAGACCCAGATCGCATGTGGTCCAACAGCATAACTCTTGAGCGGCGGGGATGTTTTCTTCTCCTGCAAAGCCTCGGAGGGAGTAACAGGCTCAGAATCGAGGTGAAGTGAACGACGAGATTGCAGCGCGGTGTAAGTTATGGCGGTAGCAGAGGTCACGGAGAGCAAGGTAAAGTAGCGAAGAGCTCGAGAGCGCGGAGCTGAGGCGAGGCGGGAAGAAGACATGGTGGATATGCGAGAGATCAACCGAGGGATTGAAGGTAAAAAGTAGCTGCCGAAGCTTTGACTTTGAGCTGCGTCTCTTCCACTAATGAATTGGAGAATAGGATATTCAATGTGATGTTCTATCTGTTTTCTTAGGTATGAACTTTCTCCTTATGAGTTCTGTGAACCACATTTCTTCTTTTTTTAAGTGAGTGAATAACGGAGACTACAAAGTCTTCCGAGCCTACTGATTGGTTCCCGATCCTCGATCGACCGTCGCTGTTCTTTTCATCCTGAGGACTGATCTGACGAATCTCCCGAGTGACGTAATCCCGATTGTGCTCGGGTCCGAGAGCGTTTGCAAGCCCAAGCCCAAGTCCCCGCCCGCTCGCCTAAGCGACGCGATCATTGAGGCCAGCAGTCCCACCACCCAATGAGATGATTGATGACCGGGGGTTGTTGGGGTGACAGTCGACGTCGTGTCACGTAAGGTACTTCAATAATATCAATCTCGGGACGGTGATACACCATACATCCGACGGTCTTCGACGAAGACAAGCTTACTACCGATATCATCAATACACTTTCCTTCTCCTCAGAAGGCTTTCGATTTCTCAAAGGCCCGCGACTGAGACCAAACGCAAAAGGGAGATCAGTCAGTGCCTTGACTGGACTTATCTGGGGAGAAATAGAGCGTGGTCATTTGTCGTGGTACATAAAAAAAAAAGAACAGAAGCATCAGCTACCGAACTTCTGCTCCAACCAACAACAATGTCTTCCTCCAAGCCCACATATCCATCCATCAAACCTGGAACGCCATCACCCACGGCCACCCCTTTGCCTCGCAACTTCGCTCCCTTATCACGCTCCGATAGCCTGACGGACTTGACCGAAACCGGAACACAGTTATCCTCGACGTATGACGGTGACGAGAACGGAAACAGCGATGATGCCAATGGCCGAGCCGAGGGTTCTACCCTCGATGGTAGAGGATCTGTCTTTTCGGGATTTGAGACCGGCAAACAGTGGATGGGGAGTAATGTAAATGCGGCTGGACGATTTGATCTGGGAAATCTCAACCTTGTGAGCTGGAAGCAGGACGTATTGCCAGAGCATGAGAAAATCCCCATGTCCGGTGATGGACAGGAGGTGGAACGGAGACCATTTCGGCTAGGTGGATCAAATTTTAATCGTGAGTTTTAACTCTCTGGTCTGCTGTGATCGGAACCTTCTCAGAGTACCTTGACGTACCAGCGGCTGAACATCCGAATTACGTACATCCTCACAATCATTCTACAGCCATTTCTGCCGTGCTTCACGATCCATCTAGACCCCCAAACCCACTCCGATCTTCTCGCAGACCCATCCCGGCTCCTCCCGCTTCATCGGCACCCATCATCCCGAAACCACCTCCACCGGGATTTTATCAACCCTTTCTGGACTCCCTCACAAAACCAGGAGAATCCTCGGCTTCGGGAAAGAGCGTTTGGGATGACTATTCTCAAGCGATTGCAGTCCAGTCGACCGAGCAGGAGGATGATGAAGATATAGCGGGCGGCGCAGACGGTCAAGACCTATTCCAACTCGCGCCACCTCCTAGTCACAAGTCCCTTGGGAAACGCAAGCAAGACATGTCCAGTGATTTGACTAAAGAGGAACTACCAAACCTGAAACAAGTCCCCGATATGTTCTTCGACGAATCTTACACCCTTTCATCGGAACCGACATGGCGAAAAATCTTGCAAGAGAATGCAGACCATCCTGACCGTCTCAGCGCGTACTTGGATATCGTCGAGTCTCATCTCGTACATGAAATCGGACTGCGGGCACCTTCCTTCTTCTCCGCCCTCTCGAATCTGGAAACCCTCGCAAGTCAGTCCAGCTCGTGTCTTTCGGAGATCAAAGAGCTCCAAAATGAGTTCAATCTGTTGGATAGATCGACTGCAATCCGGGGTTTGGAAGTGATCGCGCATCATAACCGGTTGAAGAAGAAAAGAGAACTCAAAGGGGCACTCGAAGATATCCAAAATATCATGGGCGTCATAAAATTGTCTTCTGATTTGGCGGAGATGGAGGATTGGATGGGTACTCTGGAAGGTATGGAAGAGGTAGCGAGATGGTGGGCTAGACATCAAGCAGCGAAACCCGAATTGACAGACTCAAAACAAGCTGGAAAAGACAATACAGGCAAGCTGTCGGATGTTGGCACCCTGGATTCAGTGGCTGAGGAAGAAGAGGAGGAGGTTCAAGGAGAGCAAACAGAGGAAGAAAAAGAAGAAGCCCCTCTTGCTTTAGCTTCAATACCTGCCCTCTCAGTCATTCCTGACCAGCTTCGATACCTCGCAAAATCTGTCGTCAATCACCTGCAACAAGCTCTGTCCACTGCCTTCACCTCCTACCTCGAGTCGCCAGAAACGACTGCCTCGAACGGGTCACTCCAGCAATTCACTCCCGACGTCAAAAGGATGTTGCTTGCCTTAAGACGATGTGACGCTCTTGACAAAGCCCGCGAAATATGGAAAACGGTCGTACTTCGAGTCATCCGGGAAGCCATGCGCCAGCATCTTAGCTTTGACGATGAAGCGCAAGGGAAAGGAATCGGCCTCGCGGATGCATTGAGAAGTATGGGGCACGAGCGATTCCTCGAGGTCTCACAGAAGGTGTATGCGTCCATGCTCGACAAGTTGCAGAGGATCAAGCCGCTTAACTGGGAGTTAGATGAACTTTCCTCCGGACTGCAGTCGGAAAGCACGCTTCTACAAGATCTGGATACATCGCCAGCAGAGCCAGCCCCGACCAGCGGGGAAAGGCCGCCGACGGCCTCCGAAATCTTCACAGAGGCTTGTGATCTAGCCAATTCTCGGGCTGCTAAGGTGCTCGTCGCGAGGACACCTCAACACGCCCAACTCACCCTGGAGCAATTCTTTGCGATTTTCACACAGTCTTGGAAATTCGTTACCGACTGTGAAGCTCTTGGAGATTGCACTATGGCCAGTCTTCGTGGAGTGTTATCATCACAGGCCAGAGCCTTTGTGGCCAATTATCATCAGACTCGACTGCAAGCAGCGGCCAAACTGGTTGAGGAGGAACAGTGGACTCAAGTGGATGTGCCGACGAACACACAGCATCAGGTTGACCTCATTGTGTCTTCTGCAATGGAAGACCCTCGAGAGATGAAGATTGGTTCCGGTTCCGACCATGTAAATGGCGGCAGTCGACCGGGAGGATCAGCGAAAGTTCTGATAATAGAAGAGCAGACATTCTTCCTCGTTCAAGCGACAGTTGGGACGCTGAATATGCTTGCAGATTATGGCAAACTGATTGTCAACCTCGACATCGTCGCCACAGATGTCATGTCACGCTCGATCGAATTCCTCAAGTCATTCAATTCTCGTACTTGCCAGGTCGTGCTTGGTGCGGGTGCCATGCGTTCTGCTGGTCTCAAGAACATCACGGCCAAACATCTAGCTCTCGCTTCTCAATCTCTCAGCGTTATCATTACCGTAATCCCGTATATCCGAGAATTCATCCGCCGACATCTCAACACCAAACAAGCGGTCATGCTTGTTGAGTTCGATAAACTCAAACGAGATTATCAGGAGCATCAATACGAGATCCATGCCAAGCTGATCGCCATCATGGCTGACAGATTGTCAGTTCATTGTGCATCTTTGAGAGCCATCAACTGGGGGTCTCCTCCCAGCCGGACCGGTGCTAATCCCTATGCCGAACAGCTGGTGAAGGAGACGGCAACTTTGCATAAGGTTCTCTCCAAGTACCTCGCGAAGAACACTGTGCAGACAGTGATGGGCTCAGTGGTCGATAGCATAGGGAACAAGATGGCGGAAGAATTCGGCAAGCCAGAATTAAAGAGCGAGGACGAGAGAAACAGGTTGGTGATCGCTGTTCATTGATAATTTACAATTTTTCGCTACAATTGCTTTACTCGTCACTGACCAAGATTAATTTCCTGGCCGTTTTCTTCCAGAATGCTGATTGACGCCAAATACCTCAAAGACAATCTAATCTCGCTCATGGGAGAAGATCTGGCCACACCGGTAATAAGCCTTGAGGCCATCGTCAAAGCCAAACCCGTACCCAAGAAGCCGAATCAGGTCGGTTCGGCAATCAATGGCATGTTCAGACGTAACAATGATACAGCGCCGAACGGAAAAGCTGCCGAGAGCATTGCTGAGACTGTAGCCCTGCTGACAACACCGCCAGTGAGGGGGAAAGAAGAGTCTCATGTCACCTTAGAGGAAGCGACAGATGAGGTAGATGAGGAGAAGCCGGAGGTGTCAGACACTCTGAACGCCATGTCCGAACTTGACCCTGGTGCTGGATCTGGTAGTGTCAGAGACTCTTCAATGGAAGCTGCTCCAATTGACGCTCTGGAGGTTGCACATTTGGAAGGCATTCCTGACCAAGATATCCTGCCAGTAAATACACCGTCCGCATCCGACGAGGTCGTCGCCGCTGAAACAGCAGCGCCGAATTTAGAATTGAATCCGCCGCTCAAGCAGCTCGAACAGCCTATGGGAGGGGAACCGATAATAGAAGCTGCTCCCGAAGTGCAATTCGAAGCGGAGGAGTCTATCAATCCGCTAGAGGAAGAAGGGGGGGGGACACTAGAGAATGAAGGGAATACTGCGGCGAAGGAAGCAACCGGCGGCTAATTCTTGCAGCTTGACTTTGGTGGACTCCGAGTTCGCTAAGAGGGGTGCTGGAAGATTACTCTCAAGCCCGCTCTCCTGATGTATCTATTTATAAATATTTCCATCCGCATGACTCAGTTGCAGAAACAACCATCATAGCTTCCACGACAATGTCATTGATAATGACAGTATATTAAATCTTTGAATCGATAGGACCGTGTCATTTCCACATATATGTTACGGCTATTGCTATTCTCCCGACCAGGCCGTAGCGCCGCTGAAGCATGCTGTAACCCCTATTGTAAAGGGGCGAATCACAACGAGACGCGGTTGTTGTCGGCAAGCACTCGAGCAACAGTGTGATTCGTCTGGGGTGGACGACGGTCGTATGCGCCGTTTGTGAACAATGAGGTCCAATCCCCTGCATCTCGATGAGCCGAATTGCATGAGGTTGCCATCCTGGGGTCAGCCAAATCAGTATCGGGTTCGAGTGTTGATTGGTAGCAACCCTTGCATACGAACAGGCTTATCCCATAACTGAGTTTCGAATGGACAGGTGGCTGATAAGCCCGAGTGGGACCGGAGTGCGAATTTTTGAAAGCAAGAACATATCGTTCTTGCCAGCATCGGCGGCACTTATTCGTTTTCCAGGAGCTTTCGCTTCCGGTTGTGGCTTGTTGCTGCCGGCGTCGAAGGCTTGTCCTCGCTCATCACACTTTCCTCCCTTTCCCTCTTTCGTTTCTTGTGGTTACCGGCAGAAGGTACAGAAGTACTGCTTCCTCCACGAGCAGCTGGAGATGCAGTATCAGTCTTGGGTACGTTTGCAGATTGGGACACAGCCAGCTTTTGTTGATGTTCAGCTTCCAGTCTGAAAAAAGGGAGAAATCAGGTAAGAGGGGGACGATGTCTGTTATGGTTTCGGTCAGGTGAGAAGGAATCCATTACTAACCTGGCCCGTTCTGTTGCCTCGTTCTGTAACAATTCGATCGACTAGAGAGCGAAATACCAAGGGAGAATTCAGTAGCTATGATTTGATCAATGGGGGCCTCTTGAACTTACCGCCGCGTGGCTTCCACTGCTCTTGCTGAATAGTCGGTCCGCGTCATTGACTTCTTGACGGACTTTGCGGGTTCCGGGTACACCGGTCTTCATGTAGAACTCGAAACCCTAGATTTCCATGCAGAAGAAGCGTCAGTAATCAAAGCGGTCTCGTAAAAAGGTGTTCGCGAGCAAAGTCTTGCTCACTTTAATGATGTTTCCTCCACTGGGAGCCGTGTCTGCTAGGTAGCTTCCTTCGAAAAGCGCGATGCTCTGCTCCAAAGTGGCCTGCAGCGATATTGTGGGAGGTGGGGAATCTCAAAGGTCAGAGAGGTACGGGGTCGAAATTCTGTCATGACCAGGACCTTACCAAGTTCTTATCCGCCTGACGCTTGGCTTGTATTGCCGTTTTCAATCGCTCAACCGCTTGCTTGTTCTCCTGAGCGACCGAGGTGGATAGTTTACTAGACGGCATGTTTTGTTGCGTGCCCATGTTTGGGCGTGATCTGCTTCGGAAAAGAAGTGTCTTGGAGCCCTCGTAGATTCCTTTGGATTATATCGAAGGTTTGTTGTAAGACGGTTGACTTTGAAGGAGGGTTGTCTCATCATGATCAGCACCATCTTAATTAAACCCCTCCCTCAGTGCGTTCGGTTTGTTGACACGATTGAGGTAGTGACCCCCCGCTGACCTTAATGCCGGTTATTAAAACGCGCCGCGGATGGTATAGTTATCCGTCCCCCTGTTTCTGAATCTCTCAGTGGCGACTTCTTTGGCTCGCCTCATCCATCGATCAGCTTCAGGCGAAAGATTTTCCCTTTCTTGCTTCGGCATCCACATCACTACGGCGTCTTACCTCTTCCAGCCAGATTTGAGAATCGGGGTCAAAATAAGTTCAGTCTCCGTAAAAGAAAGCCTTACAGTGTAAATCGGTTTGTGAGAGAACAGCGTGCTATATGTCATGACCCCCTGCCCTAGAGTCTATCCGAGAGTTTCCAATCTATCCCCTCACTGAAAGAGCACCCAGATGAGCTTATCACCGGGCTGATAATGACCTGTACACCTCAAGCCGGATAAGACGAGATGATTAAGTTGAATAACATAGCCACAGCTTAAAAAGAGCCGCGGCTGCGGCCTGCGATCTTCTACCGGATGAGTCAATCACGAGCAAGATAGTCAACTGATCCTTGATCAAAGGGACAAAATTTTCTGGCTCCGAGCGGAAGATATGTCGTTGGGGAGGCGGGGGAGGGCGGTCTGATGTGTGGGTGCGAGGAAGGCAGGACCATTGTCTTGCCATCGACTCGGTTGAGGGCGGTCTTGTATTTGTGTATTCATACAAAGTCAACCATCGACCTGCTTTCTACGGACGCCGTTCCATCGGCAAGTCCTTGAGCCTTTTCGGGGAGATAATAGGGGAACATCACGTTCCCACAAAACGATGCACCTTGGCGCTTTTGCTGATGACACAAAGGTAGATAAGATCCTTTGCTTCCTCACTATGGCATGAATTTGTGCGTTCGGTTGAAAATTCGATCCAGTGTTTGATCGCGCGCCGCCAGTTGATGTATATCCAAACTATTGGCGGGGAGCCCGTATATTGTGAAGATGTGGAGGTTTAAAAACCTCATAAGCGCTTCCCCAAAGGCACGCTTATGAAGATTGAGACCTGTAAATTGCAATCCCAAAGGGGGAGACGATTCCATAAACGAATGCATCTTAGCTGAACAATTGCACCTGTCCTTTGTCCCCGTTCTCGTGGTGATGCTTGTGCACCTTGTTTTTTATTTTTCTTTGCCTTCTTTGCCTTCCTTTCTCTTCGTACTCACTTTCCCCTCTTTTTTGATCTTCTTTTTTGTGCGTTTCGTTGTGTGTATCATTGTGGACGCCCGTTGTGATCTCCACTCTTCAGAAGGCGAGCCAGGAGGAAGTGGAATATCCAAATAGACTTAGCAAGACAGACTGAAGCCGAGATCCAAATCGGAGGAGGGTGTAGAATAACCGGCGCGATATGGCTCTAAGATTACTCTTTGGATGAATTTCGAAGGCTGATCCAAGCCTCAAAAGTAGCGTAGAAGGATCTTAGTAGTCACGGAGAAGAAAAGATTAGTGAATATATAACGAACAGCTCATGTCACCACCGCGCGCGAGCGACTGGGTCTTGAAAGTCTGAAGTGTTTACTTGGCTTTCCCGCTTTGGAAAACAGTCCTCCACCGGAGGCACGGAATATAGTGGTGTGTATACATACAGAAGAAAAAAAAAAAAGAATCTCTGACAAGATACTTCCTGAACAACCTCCTAGACCGCAACAACTGAACATATACAACATCATTTTCATCTTGCACCCGCTGTGCCCTTTCCCTCGCCGTCATCGTCTTTATCTTCCTTCTCATCGTCAACCTCCTTTTCACCTTCTCGTCCATTCTCTCATCGTTGTTTTTCACAGGAATTCACCCCCCTCACTTTTGCACCTCGCAATTAACAAGTGAGAAAAAAGCGAAAGCGATCCGGAATCAGGTAAAAAAGCGTGTTCCGAAGCAAGAATGATGAGCACCATGCTGGTGGATGCGCCATTATTTCAAGTCCGTCAAGAATTTGGCGACACCTTCCATGATCGAGCAGCATGGATGCCTTCCGGAACGATTCAAGGCATTCAAAGGCTGCTCGCGTCGCCTTGCGTTTACTAGCCTGGATGGGTACGAGTGGGACGGACGTCCAGCGCTCGACGCCTCGTTGACGGAGCAGACACCCCTGAAATTCTGCATATGGATTTTAATCTTCTGTAACGTAGATCCTAATTGAGTTTGGAGTCAGCATGGGTGTGGCAGCGTACTTTCCAGTTTGTTTTGCGGAGTTTCAAAAGGAAGGACAAACAGAGGCCGAAGCTTAAAAGAAATTGCGCTTGCAGCGGTGAATTCGCTCTTCCTGTCGGCCAACACAATACTCCCGCAGTGTGTTGGCTGAGACAGTTTTCATTCTGTCAACTTCTGTGGTTTAGGAAAATCGGGGTATACGAGAGAGATCATTCTCACCTTCCAAAACAGGATGTTTGAAAGTGTATGGGAGAACATCGGTCTACCTCTGGTCAAAGGGTATTCATTCTTAGGTACACTAACACTCTTGGCTATGCCCCAAAACAGGACGCAGGAGTAGTCGAAACGGGTATCCATCCATATGCTCCCGACGTGTATTCACACTTGGTCGTCGACGCTGAGGGTGAGATGCCCTGCACAGATACAACAACGGTATGCACTCAATAAGGGCAACGCAGAACAGGCCAGACTTAAACATGGTCGCGACATATGCGAGTGTGCTTAAATGACCTTGAAGCCGATTACAGTCCATCAGGCCATTCCTGAGACATGCTCGCTGTGAGGTAGGACTTGTGCATTATAGACCCCCACTGATGGGACGGACTACCCTGAGCTAATTTTCGACCCTGTGGATATCGTTCGAACTGAAGCCTTTTACGCACCGTCAATATTTCTCGTCTCTCTCGTTGAATGGTAATAGTTTTCCAGGATACGTGTCACCTGGATGATTCCAAATCAGTTACGATGCGGCGCCACGCCACATATTTGCCGTGTCAAGCGGGTTCTGCGTCGCCAATGGGCTCGCAATAAAACCAAGCCGCTGTATCTCAGCCCTATTAGGCCCCCGCCCGATCGTTCCATAACAGTGTAAGGTCCTTGCTTTCTTTCAAGTCTCGCATCTTCACTAACGGACGCGCAACATAATCACCCCAGGAAAGACTATATGGCTTTGACATACCTTTGCATGTGAGAGCGTGAAGCAGATTGATCTAGGTAAACAACGTAAATTATCGAACAGCTCAAATCCTCGGCTAAGTCGGGTCCAACATATTCTCAACAGGTTGCTACTACGTGTAGTGATAGAGATTGTTCTCGGATCCACTTGGGTACGTTTCTCGGTGTTCGGGCACTTCTTGACTAGTTCATAGAGGTGTATGTTGCGTTTTATGGTTGTCATTTCAACTCTGCCGGCAGGAACTTTGCATTGTTTCCCAAAGCTAGCATACGAAAACTGAAAAGTTCATGAATATCAACCATATGTTCCAAAGGACAACTCGCGACACACAGAGGGTTTGCGGCTACATGCTGTACTATTTAGCGGGTCCTGCGTCCCCATTCACTTCTGGCCTATCTCACATAGTCATACGATCAAGAAGGCACGCAACCGTGACAACCTCCAGTGTTATTAGTGGAAAATCCAGAATGTCTTGAAATCTACTTTTTACTAGTAATCGTTCTCCTCAGACCGGGTTCCTGCTTTGTAAACCAACGTAAATGTGCAAATTGTTTTCATTACTGCCCGTTATATAGCATTATCTGTGGAAAAGACCTAGAAGGCTTTGAAATGCAATGCTAGTCGCATCAACCGGACCGGCCAACTACAGGGGCTTTTTGCAATAAGGTTTTACGACCGGTTGGCAACTCGCTACAATGCTGGTAGAGGAGGATTTCTAGTTCTAAATCTTGCCCATATTCCTTGACAGCGATTGTTTACAGATACAATGTGCCCGACTCAAGCAGCCCGTTTATGAGCGCCATCTCTGAATGGTGATCCTTTTTTACTTTTGGGATAGGGAGTTATTTCGACGATGAAGGAAGGATATCAAACGATCGGCAGTTACATTTCACAAGTTTGAGTATTCTTTGATCAGGTTCACTCGAGGCATTTCTGAAGCGGGTTTAAACAGCTGCCGGAAAAACCAAGGTCGTACGCCACAAGTTCACAATAATGCCTCCACTGAACTCAGTCCGGAAAAGGTATGAACGACCTCAACACTGACATAAGGACTCGAACTGTTGGTAGCCTCATTTTCACTCCGTCCCTCGGATATTCTGATCCGTTTGGCCTGCTTGCTGTGTTCAATTTTCTCAGCATTCCAAGATATTAGACATCAGATCGGTTTTATTCCCTGCTTTGCATTTTACAGCGGTTGTGTTGAAATGATACCCATCGCCAACGAGCGAGGGAATACAATCAAGGTACTTAAATCAGATGCTTTTTTGAATCAAGAGAAAATATAGCAGGCCTACAAGACGTGGGTGCCATTCAAATCAAGGTAAGATATCTTTTCGCGATCATGTCTTCATTTGCATCTTTTCGATGCGAATGACCAATCCCAAATGTTGCTGTGTGCCTAATAGACATAGTTTAACCTTAATTCGTATTGAATTGGAGCAACAAAGGATTACTTAGATTTTTAGAGCGTAATCCTGTTAGGAATGGGAAA
>JANGFI010001841.1:0-16369 GCA_025758705.1 Goffeauzyma gilvescens | reverse complement strand
TTACTGCACCAGCAGCAAGGAGTAGAGAAGGTTTTTGAGGAAGGCGTGGCCCACTAGGTGGAATAAAGCCACTTTTCCTTGATTGATCTTGATCCTGAGGAATCCTTGCCCCTTTCATTTCTCTGCCCTCTTTCCGCCAAGCAAAACCCCTCTTCAATACGCTTGGAAGACTCAATTCGTCAACCTGAAACCATCTGGTGCGCCAAACATACGAATATAGGATTTACTACCTTTCACAGAAGCTATGACACTCTTGCGCTCACTATTGAAACATTGACGGGGAGTTGTCACAGAGGCTCTTGGTAACAAGATGTGAACCGACGACCGAATAATACAAAGATGGTCCAGGTAGATCACACGCAGCTGTTGAAAGATGAAGCAGGGTTGACGAGATTGAGAGTCTTGGAGCGAAAGGGTGATAAATCACCACACTATCGGGTCACGGCGTCACAATAAGCGGTACAGTAGGTCGAGATCCGATAAAAAAGGACCGCGACGACAACCGTCACTTCGCCGGAATGTTTGCCCCTTTTGGTTTCGTGATACGAATTCAGGTGGTGTGATAGCGTGCACGTAACTGATGACAGAGTGTTACGAGAAACTGACATGACATGAGCATGCATCTCTTGCCGGCTTCAAACTCGCCCGAAGGAAATGTAGGCACTAGCATCTCCTGCACCAAAGGTTCGTGGCTGAGTCTTCAAAGGCGAGGATCCTTGTATAGCCATCGATAAACTGGCTCAATTCCAGGCAGAGAGGCGAGACTACGGCGGCATTACAACACTAGCAAGCTCAGAGCCGATGCGAGTGCATGGTGGTCTAATACTGACGCCTGCTTCCCCAAGATCTATGCACTGACCACCCAATTCGGTTCAGGAACGCTTGAGGTGAACGATGTTAACTGGTTCTTCAGTCGGAATCCTGTTCGTGATCGGCTATCTTGGTGCAATAAGTGTTGAGTAAAATCCTAGGTGCGCATAAGTGTATGACCAGCGCATTGAGCGGCAAATCAGATTAGGCGACATGCGATTCCCCCGAATGGCAGACCATTGGGCGCCACCCATATTACAACCATGTGGGTGGACGTGGTCTCACATCTCGAATACACCGTGTCGGTTTTTTCTAACCCATCCTCGTCACATTTCGTAGAAGATTGCGCCGCCAAGGTACTTGATTCAGTAGTAAAGTATCTCGTGATGGGGTAGACTTAAATGCGAATACACTGGTGATCTCTTGGCTCTGCATGTCTCTCTCTACCGATGTGTTATAGGCTGACTTATGCCGCCAAGCATGATGAATGCGTCGTACTCGATAGTACCGCCGGCTTACACTCGGACAATCCCGGTCCCTCATCCGATAATGTAAGGAAACGTCCAAACAAAATGCCGAAAGAAAAGGAAGGATCCCCATTGTGCCAATCGTGTAAGTAGGAAAGTACAAATAGAGAGGATGGATGAAACCGATTTGTGACTGACCATCCCACAATTGTCAGAATGTCCAGAGACCCGTGATCAACAGCATGCATGGAGGAGCAACCGGCGTCTTCGCCACCAGCCGCAGCACTTCGACGAAAGTGGCGGTTTTGAGTGAGCGTTGAACGAAAACAGACGATCTACCGGAGACGCACTCCCCCCGGTGTGATGTAGGACTACTTGCATATAACGACAACTGTAGTGCGCTGAATTCTAGTACCAATTAACATCTTCCTTGACTGTGTTACAGCTCTTCATGGGGACACATGCTACAAATTCCCATTCATAGTGGGATTCTGTCGATAGGCTTCGGGATTGAGTGTCTGGAGGCCCAGCGAAGCAATCTCACAGGGGTTTAGGTCATCCGATGCAACTTTTACCTCTCCATCGAACGCTTTTGTTGCGGAGAAGGCTACCTGCTTGATGAACCTGTGATGGGTTTCTCTTCTTTTGGTTTTATGTTTCTACCCAGTCTGTACTTCCTTCCTTACTTAAGTTGCTTCTTTTCTGCATACTTTCACGACTCCACGACATGATCGCCGATAATGCGATAGAACGGATGGCAAACTGCTCTTGTAATATGACTGCAATTGATCGAATGTGATGACAGTCTCATGGAGTACAACGTAGAACAGGAAATTAGAAACTGTGTGATTCAAGTCCCGCCAATCGGATTGTGAAGGAGAGTAAATGATGGAAAGGAAGGCAGCCTCCTTGTAAGACGATTATATATCGCGTAATATCTGCTGGCGATGATAATGAACAGCGCCACATTTCAAGCTCGATTCATCTTCACTGAGCTGGACAGGGGACCAAGACGACGGGATCCACCAACAGACATCGTTCGGCTAGTCCGACTCGCGACTGGTCGTCCAATCGGTGTTTCAGGGAAGTTGTTTTCTGAGATGTCGAAGCCGGCTCGCTTTGCCGCTGTAGACGAGGGTGCTCGGACGTCTAAAGTGTTGTGCTTGCTGACGGATGGCTCGCCGGAACTTTTCACAGCACCGCTCTGACGCCGTTTAAGCTGATGGGAATGAGAGAGCAATCGCATCAGAAACCTTATACACTACATTTGTATAGAATTACACTCACCATTTCCACCTCCTGCTGCTTGGAGTCCAGGGCAATGTTGAGCAACTCTGTGTCTTCCCGAAGCTGTACTTTGGCGCGCTGAAGTTGAGATATTTCGAGGTCTTTTCGAGCTGATCGATGCCGAAGCTCGACTGCCTCTCTGCGAGCCACCTCGAGCTCCTTCTCGGCCAATGTAGCGCGGTCCTCGAAGTTGTCGGACTCAAGTTGTATTTGCGTCTTGGCGTCCTGCATAGCTTTGTACCCTGTCTTTAGCTTCTCATGAGAATCCTGCAGAGCGACATGGTCTGCTTCTAGCTTCTTGAGCTCAAAGCCGATCTGTTGAACTGCGTGCTTCGCATGTTGTTGGTCTTGTTCGATTTGGTCCTCTAATCGACTTGTTCGCTGCTGCTGCTGGACTAGACTCGCTTCTGTTTCGCTTAGGTAGGTTTGCAAGGTGATGTTTTGTTCATCTCGTTCTGAGGCGACTTGCTGCGCGTTCTGAAGTTCCAATTGTAACTGCTTTTGATCGTTCTCCAGGATGACAATACGCCGCCTGAGTTCTGATATTTCCGTATCGTCCTGGTTCTTTCTTCCTCCTTTGGTAAGGTCAAGAGCAGATCGTAGCTGTCACGGGAAACCCCAGTCCTCGGTAAGCGGAGCCGCATAGGAATCACAAAGCTTGATCATCTCACCTGTGTTACCTCTTCCGTTCGCTCCAACAGATTCCTAACCAATTCATCCTGTCGCAGCTGATGGTCTCTGAGTGCGTCTCTCAGCTGGCGGATTTCATCGGCGTCCATGGAAATGTTTGTGAGAATACTCTTATTGTCCGGCGCAGGCGAGTGCCCTTTAAACCAAAGAAGCGTCCAGTCAGTGATATGTGATTGCAAATTCGCAATAAGGACTCACTCTTTCGGTGGGATGACTCCCGTAGTGATATATAATCTGACTGAGGTTCCATTTCCCTCAATTCGGCCTCAGTTTGCCAATACCGAACTTCATCCTTCGCTTCTTCTGCATCTTTCTTTGCGGCCTCCAACCTCACGAGAGCGTCTTTCAACGCTAGCTCGGTGTCATCTAGTCTCGCCTGCAGTGGCAAGCCAGTAGACTCTAGGGAAACTGAGGAATTCGGGAGACTTCCGTGAGTATTGATGAGAGAAGCAGTGCGAAGATGTCCCAATGGTGAATTGGGCTGGATGTTTTTTGATGATGATTTTTCGTACAGTCGCCTGTAGCGATCCCTTTGCCTCTTGACGATTGCGAGATGCCCTTCCTGGGCGGCTACCATGTGGACTGCATTGGTTCGCAAGGTTGCGATCTTTTGTTGAAACTCTTCATCGCTGACTGCATTGACGACCGGCAAGGGAGGCGAAGAAGGAGCAGGGGCAGGAGACGATAGGGAGTTCTCGCTGAATTTCCTGTCGATTATCCTCGACAAGTGTGTAGAGTCTTTTAGCTTTGAAATGTCTCCGCTGCTCGGGTTACGATTGTGGCCTTGCTGGACAGTTTCTTTCGGGGAAGCATTGGTTTCTGAAACGAGACAGATGGCACTTCCCAGGGTATCTGCCAGATCTGCGTTTCGATCCGCTGGGAATGCTGGGTCCGATTCCGTCCCTTGCTGTCCCTCCTCCGTCTTCTCAAAATGCGAGTCTCCATTACTTCTATTAGACACCTCGGAAGAATGGGCTCTGGAAATCTCGCGAGCGTCTTCATCTTCTTCCTCTTCCGCAACGTAAGAAAGAGCGGGTGCTCTAGTTTCGTCCATCCACATCGCCTGCGTGTGTTGGAAATCGAGCAGATTGGAGACGTCAGCGGGTCCGGCGGGAAGGTAAAAGCTTTGAGCTGTGGGGCTTGGGTCGTCCGTAGGGCGAAAAGAGTGAGTAACGATGCTGTCTGTGTTGGAAGAATCTGATTTCGACGGATCTATGAAAAGGAATGATTTCAGTGAGCGACTGCACGAGGTCAAGAAAACGAAGAAGACTCACGATCGGCTGAATACAGACTCGCGTCGATCATCTTCGATTCGGCGCTTTCATAGGCGCCAGAAGATGCGTTCGGACTGATGATCTTGTAAGTATCACGACTGAAGAAACGGACTGGAAGTGATAAAGATTGCGAATCAGCGTGGCCCGTCCAAACAGGCGCGACTGTAGGAGAGGAATGAAAGAGGCCCATACCACTTCTACCGGATCCAGGGGTACCTAGGTCCCTGAGTATACCTCTTCTCAGAGCATCAAGCGTTCCTCCCGGTGTTCCTGGAGGTAAAGGCTCCATAGGAGTTATAACATCTAGCGCAGACGCCAGGTTGTCGATGTTTGAGAGAGATCCTGGATCATCGTTTAGTTGGTCTTCGGGGTCCCTGGGGCGGCAATCCGTCGCTTTGACACTGTCCGACGTGTGGCTAGAGCATGGGTTTAAGATGTTGAAACAACTGGCAGAATGATCAGGGGAAACGTGTCGTTGACCTGACGGGGATTCATTGTCTTTCGTGCTGGCTCCGAGCCGGAAAGGCGTTCTTTGGTCGGGAAGAGTAGCCTCGAAAGGTGACTTGAGAAGTCGCGGAGTGGCGTTCGGACGGGGATCGCTAAACACGTCTACCCAGTGTTTGGTCTCACAGTCACTGATTGGTGTCGAGTTGCCCTTGATTGCCTGAGCATCGTCTGCCGCCCTTCCGTCGATTCCTGTGTTCGTCGCTTCTGTTACACCTGAGCGTGAGTTCAAGGAGAAGAAGCGGAGCATGTCGTTAAATTTTGAAAGCTGAAATATGATAATAGTCCCTGTGATAATGATTGTAGCTCGTATCCTCATCACTAGGTGTTACGGCGAGCATAAAATGGCCATTTTGATCTGTTTTGCGATTCATGACAACATGTTGGATGACGGTCTATCCCCCCTTCCGTTTGTTTGGTTTGTTGACGACGGCGCCCTTCCCCTTCCCTCCCCTCATTGCCTCGTCGCGCTTCATGCCAGTCCGCGTTAAAGGGCTCACGTGCTCATGCGGTGGGATCCGGGGGGGGGGGGGGCGCGCGGCGCCCCCCCCCCCCCCCCCTCCTTCTTGATCGACGATCACATATAACCCCTCCAGCCATCTCGACCTTGATGGCAGTAAACCGCAGTTATTTCTGTTTTGCCCTGTTGTCTTATTCAGGATAATTAGCCGTTGTTTATGATCAGCACTCAAATTTAGTCTACCATCTAGCTGCTCCCCCTATCCGCTTTGAGCGCGGCAATACAATTTGCATCGTAGTGGAAACAATATCTCGGTTAGCTTCCAAGAGAAACTTCTCCCGGTGGAATACAACGACAAGAGGCCACGTTCAGACAATAACTCAAAGGTGACCGTTACACTTTGAGACATTGAGAGAACTCCATAATGATGATTTGAAGGGTACAGACAAGCGAAACTGCTCAGGAGAAAAATCTAGGACAAGATGTCGAGCGTTCTGCAATCTCCGGTGAGTAGGCGTCTCTCGGTTGTGAAATTGTATTGAGACCGCTAGATTGCTTCTGTTGGCCCGCCAGTCGCAAAAACTAATCCGATCCGATTTCAGGTCCTTATTGCTGAGACGCACGATGTGAGACCTTTCGCGAGGCTGTTGCGAGGTGTTGGGTTCAGGAACAGCGCGACGATAGCGTTGTCCGAGGCTGGTTTATGCGTTCAAGTGGAAGAAGGGAGGACAATGAGCGGTGAGTGCACTCTTGCAATGAATATGTGTCTCGCATGCATTTTAGATAACTGTCGAGTATCGGTAGGCTGAAAACTATATACACATTCTCTCTTATCAATACCATTATCAATAGCGATCAGCTACATTTCAGCAAAACTTTTCGAAAAGTACACGTTCAACCCGCCTCGAAGGTTTCGACCGGGGTCCACCCAAAACCAGCTGTCAAAGGATGAGAACGTCTTTCTCGATGGTTCCGGGATCAGCTCTTCAGTACCGGCGAGGTCCCGAGCTCAAGAAGGGCCGTCAGCTCATACGAGCGAGTTTGATGACGACGACGACGAGGATGCCGTGCAGGATCTAATAGATTTTGAAGTAAATCTCAACAATTTACTCGAGTGTCTGAACATCTATGGAAATGCGATTCCTCTGACAGACAAGAACACGGGTGGGTCCTCGGCGGATGACAGTAGGTTTGGAGCCCGTGATAAACGAAAGTGGGCAGGAGAGGGCAACCCAGACGAGGAAGAATATGGCGGAGCTATGGGGAGTGTTAACAACAGCAAGGAAGTTAGGAACACCGGCTTGCTCATGAGCTGGCAAGGAGTTGGGTACCCGTTGACGCTGACGCTGTGAGTGTTTGAATTTCGGCTCCTCCAGAAGACTTGATGGCGCGTAGACTGATGATCGGCGTATCAATGGCTATCCCGGTCCTCTTTTTCAGGAAGGATGATGATCCTAGATCCCCGACCACGATTTGCAAGCTCGACCTGCTGGATCCTGAAGAGGTCCCGAATGAACCCTTTATTGAAGAAGACAAGTGGGTTTGGCATTCTTCGTTTCATAAATCTTGTCTTTGCGTCTGATCACTTTTCTCACTCACACAGAATTTTCCATGTCATCATGAAGGTGTGTACGCCATAGTAATGTACGGTCAAACCCCCCATCTGGATCTAACTTCAGCCTCGCTCTTATCTTTTTGAATCCTACAGTCCACTTGGCTACGAGAGGCGATCTCCGACCTAGACTCCTCCTGCTCCAAAGTGACGATCTACGCCCAACCTCCTCAAGATGGACGAGATGAAGGTGGTAGAAATCGGGCGAAGAGCAAGAATCCGTCGGAAAGGGAGAAGGCAGGAATACTCAGGCTGGAGGCTACTGGAGACTTCGGAAGCACGGAGGTGAGCTGAGTGTGGTCGCACAAACCTCGGAGAATGCTGAGCTGAAGAAACTGACGCAGCCGTTCGTTGTCTTTCTAATTGCAGCTGGACTACCCAAACGACAAGGATGTCATGGACTCGTTTGTTTGCCTTGAACCGATCAAATTCAGGTGAGCCGCCTCCTGATTTGCATCGTCTATTGAGGACAATTGACTGAGATTTCTTCTTGCTTAACAGTTACTCCTTTCACAATTTTGCTCTTGCCGATCGCGCGATTCAGCAATCGACGAAAATCTCTCTTCGAATCGATGATCAAGGCTTTTGCAGCTTGCAGTTGATGATGCCTCCTCCGGTCAACAATAGCCTGGGAAATGGCAAAGGTCAAGGTGAACGAATAACGGGAGGAGAAGCGGGTATTGTCGAGTTCAAGTTTAGAGCGTTGGAAGATGATGTCGATGATGCGGATTCTGGGATTGACCAGGGGGTCAATCGATTAATGGACGACGAGGTACTTCCCTGATCATCAGATGCGCTGAGGCGTCGTTTTGCTTTGCGTTCCGCGGGGAAAAGGGGTCGTCAGATGAAACACGTAGCTTTGTAACAAAAGAAAAAGAAAAATGTCGTAATTCTAGTTCAAGCACAAGAGTTGGAGGGTTCTCATGAGATTTCTACTCCCCATCAAGGGGCGGTGGTGTATATCTTGGTGTGCAGTGTACCTGCAGTACTGCGGGTGATTTTCTGATGGGAGATGGGGCATGGGATGTGAAACTGGGTCACCCGTTGTTCTCACATGTGCGCATCACAAACGTGCAACGTCGATTGGAGAGCATCAATAATCATGCCAGTATAAAATATGCGTTACTGGTCACGGTCGTCTTGAACAGATATACTTCATAGAATCTGCCTTGATCATCCTTAACACGTATTGATTTCAGTCTCATTCGAAACCCATTTCTTCACCTGCGTCACGCGTATAACTCATCTAGCTCTGTTTTCTCTTTCCATTCTGGACGTTTTCTGTCTCGACCCTCAATCCTTTCCCATTTCCAACACTATCCTTGCTTCAGATACGGATTCAGTACGATGGATGGTGCTCAGGAGAAATCACTGCTCGATTCTCTTCGTGGTCTCCACGTTTCCAAAAGCGATCGATCCCCGTCGTCAACTACCTCGGCGGCGGTTGACGACGGCGACGGACGACAAGGAGAGGCAATGAACGGCAGAGATGTCGCGGCTGGTGAAGCTGATGAGCACACCACTCCAACCCCTGCCCATCGATCTGTCGCCGCCTTCGCGACGCCTGTGGTCCAAAATGCCACCCCTCAAGCCGTCGCCTCATCTTCAAGCCCTCAGGATGATGTCCCCCGGCCCCCGGTCCAAGACAAGGCCAGCTCGGGCATGTTACACCGATGGCTGGAGATCAACGCGCGGAGTTCCACTCCGGGATTTGCGGCTTCCACTTTAGGAGACGACTCCGATAGCTCTGAAGAGTCCGACGGATCTGAGGCGACGGTCAGCCGCGCCGAGGCTGCCGTCAGGCGAGACTCGAGCCTCTTGGATCGATTCTCTGCAACGACCCTCCCGAGTGACTCCAGCAGCGACGAGTGGTCGGTGGTCAATGGACGACGTCGACGAGCGTCGAATCTCTCGTCGACCAGCGGTTTCGGAGATCGATTCACGAGCAGCACGGCCCGTAGTGAGAGCGTCCGACCCGCGGAGTCCTTTACTGCGAGTTACGATGAGATGAGCGATGTGATGTCTTTAGATGAGGCCTCCTCTGTCGTTTGTTCGTGAGTCCCATTGAAACGTGCTTGCGGGGTTCATGCGAGCGTCTGACCTTTTCTTGATATCCAGTTTCTTTGCCGGGGAGGCGGTTTACGAGAGCAGCGGAAGGAGCAAGCTCAGATTGTGGCAGAGCTTCTGCTTGGAGGTGAGTGGCTAAAGAGATACTCATGGATATCCGGCAGACGCGAGATTAACAAGAAGACGAAGGCGGAGCGACAAACAGGCAGAGATAGGAGAAATTCATCAAGAAAAGAAGAGAAATGCAGGCCTCTTTTCCGACAAGCAGTTTCTTCTCGCAAACCAACGCTGACATGTCATTACGCATCCTTTGGGTTTCTCTCCACAGCTCGGTCTGGTCGGCAAGCGAGCGACTTTGCCTGACACAGTCAGCGCCTGTCGAAAGCTCTTGACCGCTCGAGGCCATGTCAATCTCGTCGACTACCGAGCTCTAAAGCGAGACCCGAAGACCACGCCCGATCAGTTGCGACAACTAGTTTTCCCCAACTACAGGGCGTTGGCGAAGTGAGTGTGTCTTTCCATGCACTATGGCTTCTTGCCAAGTCAACCTAGGATTTGGGAAGCATGCTCATACCAGAACTATTGTCTGTTCCTCCTGCTCCCCACCCCCTACACCCACCCAATTCCCTCAACACTCAACATTCCTCCACCTACCTTAAAAAATCAACAGTTACACCATGGAAACCCGAAAGTACGTCCCGTTGAAGAAGGCCAAGTCCGACCTCCTTCAGCCTCTCCTCAAGACGTTCTGATGAAAAAAAAATGCTGCGAATCTGCGAGCGATTAATGAAAATGGTGATCTTTCAGTTGCAGTTAGTGTATTTATTCCTCGGTCTTATTGTCCATGTGTTGTGGGGCTGATGAGGTGGTTTTATGGGTCAGGTGGATGAATGGAAGGAAGGGTTTTATGATCATGTCATTTCTCGTTTTCGAAAGTAATCCCCGTGCCCCCGCCGTCCCGCAGGCAGTCTCCACCGCGGAACTCCCAGAGGAAAAGAACCCAAAAGTTTAAAAAAAAGAAAAAAAATGATGGACCAGCAGGGATTCGAGCCCTGGATCTCCTCAATATTACTTTGTGTGCTCAATGAAGAGTAACTATGCAAATGAGGCGCCTTACCACTGGGCCACAAGCCCGGGGTTGACAAAGCATTTTCATTTAGTTTACAGAATCGAATCGAAATCTCGTCTCCGGCCCCGCCCCCGCTTTGCACTTTACTTCACGTACAGTCTCTGTTGTATCCGACTGCAACTGATCCGCAGTTCTCACACGGGAAGGAGCGAGCGAGCATGGGGGGAGGGGGGCGTTGGTTGTCAAGGCCTAGAATTCGAATGTGTCGTTGCGGCTTCTTTTGGGTGGCGATGGGTGATTGGGGACTGCGAGGGAAGGGGCTGTGAGATGAGATCGGGACTGGACTTATTTATACATGACGATCGTATTCCCAATTCAAAAGAGGGGATCTGCGGTCCAAGAATCGCGCACGCTTCCTCACATGAGACTGTTGGCGGACGACGGGAGAGGAGGAGGAAGAGAGCAGAGAGAGAGGAGAAGGAGTAAAAGGGTGTTTCACTTCCAGGGTCATTAGTCGGAAATGTGACGACCGAGATCGATTTGATTGATAGCATGGCATCCGGGATCCCATGAGATTAGGAACCTTTGATTGAAATCATGAAACATCCAACTGGTCGTCTAGGCCCTTCCTTATTCGCAATTAGATTCTCTGTCGCGCTCTCTCTCTCTCTCTTTCTCTCCCTCTCTGACTGTTGGTATCATCCTCTTTCCAACCAACTTCTCGATTGATAAACTCTCCCCTTTGCCTCCTATCCCATCAATCAACGCTTCCATGTTATGATTATTCGCCTCTTCGTTCAGCTTGGGGATTAGAAGTAACGACGCCGGTGGGGCTTGTTCAAATCCAACCTTGTTCGCCGATCGACCTTGCTTGACGCTGATTTGACTTCGACCATCATCACACACAATCTTTGTAGTATCACGCGCTTTTCTGCCCACCACTATCATCTTCTGGGATCTTATCATTCAAGATGACTGAAGGGGGGAAATCCAAGCCGGAACGGGCCAAGGCAATGCAAGATGAATGCGATCGCGAACGGCTCATGGGTTCTTTGCACGCCAAGTTCGAAACACCTTCCAAGAAGAACGCTTGGACTATCGACACGCTGAAGAGGCTGTACGGTATCGACATCAACGCATTTAAACGAGAAAAGAAACGAAAGGCGAAGGCGAACGAGGTCAAAGCGGCGGCGGCGAAATCCAAGCCGAGCAGCAGCGCAGTCAAGTCGGTATCAATATCAACAACGGCCGCAAAAGTAACGGTGGCAGCTAAAGAAGTCAAGAGCCCCAAGTCGACTGGTCCGAACGCATGCCCGACGAAAGCCTCCGTAATTCAGCAACACACTTCCACACAAGAGAAGTCTGATCAGAACGTGGTCGTCAAGTTGTCAAAGGGCCAAAGGCACAGAAGATCAAAAGCTCTCAAAAAGCAAAGAGAAGGGTTACCTCACACCAACAGTTGTCCGTCCAAGTTGACAAAGTTTCAAAAGAAGATCAGGCGAAAAGAAACCTCCGTGGCGGTTCCAGCGGGAAAAGCTGATCACGATGAAGACGATGATGGGAGCAGTCTCGGATCTTGGCAGGATATCAGGTGGGAACTCAACAGGTGAAACCTCAATCTGCTCATCCGAAGCCTTCTTGTATCGTATCTCAGACACTTATTGATTTCGCCGATGTCAACCCACACTTTCCCTTTTAGCTGTCTGTCCGAGTGTTCCGAATCATCTGCAGACACTAAGGATAAATTGGAAATGTGGCAAAATATGTGTATCGAAGTAGGTCTTCGTTCATATCTGCTGTACGAGAGAATTATCCCACAGCTGACGGGAGCCCTGTTCATTGACCTTGAAGCTAGGTATTGCCCGACCGAACACGGTGACCGATTCTGATTCCGATTCCGCTTCAGAGACGAGCACGAGCGAGTACCACACGGAGTCGACTCAATCTTCGACAGACAGTGATCGAACCGAGTTAGCAGTTCCTCCAGTCCCACAAACGCTCACAGGCTGCAGAAAGCTGTTGAAAGGCAGAGGCCATGTCAACTTGCGAGACTACCTCGAAAAGCGAAAGCAGATTGCTCACGGCCAAGGATCTTCGACGATGCAGGAGCTGGTTTTTCCCTCCGCCGCGGCAATGATGAAGTAAGTAGTAGGGTCCAAGTCCTCAAAATGAGCGGGTGGATGACTAATGTTTGAACCCTTTCTTGTGCTGTAGGTATACTCGAAAATCTGGCAAGTCCCTCGACAAACCGATCGCAAAATCTAAGCTCTTGCAGCCTTTGATGAGAGACTTCCATCATGGGAAGTCCGGGAGTGAGAAAGAGAAATAAGAAAACAACCAGAAACAGAAACCGATATAAAGAATGTGTTCAGTCCTCTTCCAATAGTCTTCCCTATTCCGGGTCATGTTGCTACTTAGCTGTTATCTGACATCTTGTGCTAGTCCTCCATTTTCTTTTGTTATGAAGGCTGAAATGCTATTTGATAAATGACCGAATGGATTTACAAATTCCGATCTGCAGACCTCGTGGTGTGACGTGCTATCAGGGCTACTGTCTGATCAATGAACCTGTTCCATGAAAATCTTGGGCACAAACAATGAACGATGAAATGAACGCATTCACAATGAACGCATGCAAGCGATATCGAGTCCTGAACGAACAGTCGATTTAGAGGTCACCCCGAGTCCCCTCAAAAGAATAAGACATGAAAAAAAAAAACTTGACTTTGGGGACAGGAACACGGGATCATATTGCCCCATTTAAAACAAAAGTCATCTATCATGATTAATTTTCCACAGTTGCTCGTGAATGCGTGTAAAACAGAATAATAGTACGATACAGCCTGCAAGATCTCCAAAATCCTTCTCTGCCATTCAATTTATCTTCCCGGCCCCTGAATTGTCATCTATGATTTCCTTTCGGTCCTGTACAATCCCCGCAGTGGCTGGCTCCTTCTGTGCCGTGCCCGATCCATCTGTGGGCGCCGGATCGCCGAGGGGTTCTCCTGTCCCATCTTCGGTTGATTTCGGATTCGCCGTCCCTGTCGAATTTGTCGGCGCGGCATCTGCCGCCACCATTTCTTCCTTCACTTTCGTCGGTCCAGCCGATTGATTCCCGTTCCGGGAATGGCTATCTGAGATAGGAGCTGGTGCTGGTGCAGAGGCTGATACGCTTCTCGACATCTTCCTAGAAGAGCTCGGCCGTCCTTTGGATGTGGATGCCGCTCCCGCTTCCCCAGCGGAATCTACCTTGCTCGGCGTTCCTCCATTGGCTTCGCTCTTCGTCTTCCCTTGCCAATAAACTAGTAATTGGTCGGCATACCGTTGTAACTCATCCAGAGGAATGACCAACCGGAAATCGTTAAGAAGAAGGAATTGCAGCTCGAGCTGATTAAGTTCAGATTGTGGGAGACCACCGACCTGAAGCAAGAGAGAAAGAAGCAGGTTAGTGATCTGCCCTCCCTGCGACTTGTCAAGCCAAAGAACTCCACTCCCGGTTGAAACACAAGGCACTCACTTTTGCATATCGTGAATTTGTGTAAAAGACATCCGAGAAGAATTTGCTTGCTACGGTGATTCCAGCAATGATCAACCGGTGCACGTTATAGCTGTCAATCGCGAAACCCCTCAATCCAGCGGCGCCATCACCTTGCTGACCACCAAATGTATCTTCATTCGTCACTCCTCCTCCTCCTCCTGCGGCATTCGTCATTTCGGATCTGGGTGATCCCATGGGCGTACCCGTTTGGAGAGTCGGTATTCCGCCAATATGATTACGGCTCATCCGATCAAAGTAGACGAGAAGGGAGAGGAAGACTTCGTTGGTGACCGGGCAGTATTTTAGGATACGCTGAAGATAGGCTTCGATTGAGATGGATGGGATGTTACGGGCATGGAAGCATAAAATGGAAGATGGATGGGAGAGTGAGTTTCGAGCAGCAGTGGTGATGTTGGGATACTGGGAGGATGAATTTGACCTGTTCAAATTCGGCCGTGCTGTTGATTGGGAGGTTGTGGAGCGAGATGTTGCTTCAGAATAGGTGGCACTGTCGAGAGAATCACTTCGAATCGGTGGTTGCTTGAGTGTCGGGCGATAATCGGATGCGGATGCGGATGAGCGAGTCGCATCGCTTGACGATGAAGGGTTTTCCTTCTCTCCTGATCCTTTCTCTGACGAGTTGCCGTCCGAGACGATCCCTGATCCTGTTTGCGTTGGTGCATTTCCAACTCCCGTCATGATTCCAATGCTATCCGCCGCGGATGGCTGCTGCTGCTGCTGCTGATGCTGATGCTGGGGTTGTGATTGTTGATTCTCTGGCCTCAGGGCGTCGTTTGCAGTCGCGATCTGCTGCAGAAGCGAGGCTAGCAATTTGAGTAACTCGGTGGTAGGGAAAGTCGCAAGATCCATGTGAGGAGTGGAAACCGATGTGGCCGCGGATGATTGGTCGACCGCTTCCATCTGTGTCTTCGTCGCTGCCGATTGATGTGCTGTGTTCGACTGGTTAGGAGTGACCGACTGGTCAGGCGTGTGATAATTCGTAGAGACAGGAGGGAGAGTCGAGACGGCGGCGGAAGAGGTTGACGAATGCGCAGATGGATGCGACTGGTCAGGTGTATGGAATGATTCCGCCGCCGAGCGCGAGTCCGATGATTCTCCCAACGTCTTCTTGCCCTTTACGTCGCCCTCCTTGTCTGTTTCGTTACTGCCATTTTCAAGGTGTTCCCCTGATCCTCGTGAATCATCCTGGTCCTGCCGAGAGTGACCTTCTGACGACGTCGGGTACTCCGTTTCCGTTTCCGTTTCCGTTTCCCCATTCCCACTTTTCCCATCCGATGTCGAGCTCCATTGAGAATGGATCCTCGACGGTCCCGACGATGATGCCTTTTTCACCACGGGTCTGCCAAAAAGGTGCGACGATGAACCGGCTGCTGCAGAAGAATGGGTGGCTGGGTCGATCGAAGCTAATGGCTGTGCGGGTGCGGGTGCGGGTGCGGGTGCGGATGTGATGGTGGAAGAGGATGATGGAGAGCTTGAGAGCGCAGAGGGTGCTGCCGCAAAGGAAGCATGATGGGGATTCGAGGATGACATAGGTCTGGCTAACTGGAGCATCTCCTCTTTCTCAGTTCGTGAGTGATAGTTATTAGGAGACTGGTGAGCCTGCAGGAGAGTGGGACGCGGGGGCGAAAGAGGAAGAAGGGATGGATGTGCGGTAAGAGAAGGTGAGGGCAGTTCAAGGCAGCAGGTTTCACTTGGATCCTGGGTTGCGTCTATATATGTGTCGAAGCGGAGAACCTGCCAGATTGTTGGTAATTTAACGTATGTGTAATAGGAATTAAATTGATCAGAATTAGATCTCTTGAAAATGACACCGCTTGTCACGGAGACAAGGTATGCGATCGAACCACTGCTGAAGGTTGATCTAAACCAACCGTCGGTGAATAGATTTTCGAGCAAGAACGAGGAACTCACTGGAGTCAAAGCGGCCGATCAGCTTTTAGACTGTAGTTGATCAAAGTACACTAGACTAGGCCAAAAAAACAGTATCGACTCTAATGAATGCCCTTTGCCACACGATTCTGCCCTCGTAATTATTGCGCCACTATCTTGAGCAAGATCGGCGATCGTCGGGCACTTTTGGTTTTCGGAATCGTACGTCGTCACTGGCTAGGGCGTCCGTCGGGCGGGGAGGGAGACTCGTTTGTGATCAAAGAATGAAAGTGTGGTGAATCAATCGTATGTATATGCAAAGGCTTAAGAGAGTGGTCCGAGTGGGATTCCAACTTCCTTGACCTCTTTGCTTAATCGTGGGTCGCCTGGTGTGATATTTGTATATCTACTACCTTGGAACTGAGGTGAAAATGGCGAAACAGAACCAAGGAGTAAGAGGAGGCGAGAGAGTATGAATGCACCTTCTATTGAGTGTGCTACCCCGATCGTGATTTTTCGAATGCACTTTGTTTACTCTCTGTTGAATCAGTGTATGCTATGGCGATCAGACACGAACGATGGGCGAGAGGTGTCTGTCTACCACCGTCGGGGTTCGTTAGTCAGTTACGTCGTCGTCGTCGTCGTCGTCGCGATTAGGTCCAGTCCAGTCCAGGGCGGAGGCGGGGAAGGGGAAGGGGAAG
>JANGFI010001840.1:0-37573 GCA_025758705.1 Goffeauzyma gilvescens | reverse complement strand
CTATTCACTTTGACTAGTTTTGTCAACGCTGACCATCATCATTTATGACGACGAAAGGGTGATTGATATCACGTGAAAGGGGGGGGGGGCCTAGCGCGTCGGTTTAACTCCGGAACAGCTGCCGAGGCGGCATTGCGGGGGGGGGGGGCATGTATGGTATAGATATTTCGAGATGACATCAATAATAGCAGCTTGTCTAGACCATGTTTAAAGGCCCCATTCACAACGTACCTCCTCCGTAGCGCTCATCGTCCTGTTCGCCTGTAGGGTCAACATCTACTGCGTTGCTCTGCTCGGCCATCATGCCACCTCTCCAGTTCTGGAAACCAGGAGCGGCTGCACCGGGATCCACACTCGACCGAGAGTCCGAATCAGAAGGCTCTTCTCTTCTACCTTCATTAGCCAGCTCATCAAGCACAGTGAATCAGTCACTCTCACTTTCAGCGCAGAGAACTCGGCTGCCAATCTATAAACATCGAGAGAAGTTGCTGTTTTGTGTGGAGAAGTATGGGGTGACGATCGTAGTTGGCCAGACTGGATGTGGAAAGAGTACCCGTGAGTTATTGTCTTTCTGTCTGCGTACGCATGTTCGTTGCTTCAAGGGGGGTGTCAAACAGGCAGAAAGGGAACACCTAAGAACCAATCAATTCCTCGTCGGGCGCGCGCTGATAAGTGACACTTTGCTCCTCGAATTTGATGTTGCAGAGCTGCCTCAGTACCTCTACGAAGCCGGCTGGGCAGCCGAGAATCGCGTGATCGCATGTACACAACCTCGGCGGGTCGCAGCCACAAGCGTTGCTACCCGAGTGGCCGAGGAGATGGGAAGCGTGCTCGGAGACGAGGTGAGCTTTAACTTTTCGCTAGAGCCGTCTCTAGTTCGTCGACTTGCTGCTGGAACCAACACTCATGACTGCCTCTTTAATACACCTGGGAATGCGGCAACGCCTGACACAGGTCGGGTACTCGATTCGATTTGAGGATCTCTCTTCGCCAACAAGGACGAGGGTCAAATACTTGACAGACGGTATGCTCTTCAGGGAGACGATGGTGGATCCACTGCTGAGTCGTTATTCAGTAATCATGGTGAGCTGATCATCCAGACTATCTTCCCTCGCAAACCGCTGATCACATTTTTTTGTTTGAGGAGACCAGATAGATGAAGCACACGAGAGAAGTGCCTACACAGATCTGCTTCTAGGCCTGCTAAAGAAGTAAGAAACTTTGTTGTCCACTCCACGGTCCCCCTTTTCCCCCCCTTTAAAGTCTCACTTCGCTCAATTTGTGTCTCCCGTGTATCGCTCCCAGAATCCGCCGGAAGAGGCCTGAACTACGGATCATCATCTCCTCAGCCACAATAGACGCCGAAGACTTCCTCGACTACTTCAACACAAACGCCGACTCATCGGACAGGAGTCAAGACGACGCTATCGTTGTTAGTCTCGAAGGTCGCATGTTCCCCGTCGAGGTTTGTTATCTTCGAGAGCCAACGAGCGATTACGTGGGGTCGGCGGTTCAGACGGTGTTCGATATTCATATGAAGGAACCAAAAGGGGATATCCTGGTGTTTTTAACAGGGAGAGAGGAGATTGATCAAGCAGCTCAGGAGATTGCAGATAGGTCGTTAACGTGAGCAATTTTCCTAGGAACATTAAAGCGTCCTCTAAACTCGCCTCGACTTTTTAATTCATCCCACAGATTACCGAGCGCGGCCCCCAGATTACTCTCATTACCTCTGTATGCTGGCCTGAGCGCCGACGAGCAAGCACTAATATTTGATCCCCCACCGAGGGATACAAGAAAAGTGATTCTTTCAACCAACATCGCTGAAGCAAGTGTAACAATTGACGGCATTAAATTCGTGATCGACTGTGGGTTCGTCAAGCTCCGTACCTTCAACCCTAGGACAGGGATGGACGTCCTATCCGTCACTCCCTGTTCGGTTGCCTCTGCGAATCAGCGGACTGGTCGAGCGGGTCGAACTGCGCCCGGGAAATGTTTCCGCCTTTACACGTCAGATATGGTGAAGAATGGACAGATGCCCATAACCACCCCACCGGAAGTATCAAGAACAGATGTTTCGCTATTTGTGCTTCAATTGAAAGCGTTGGGAATCGATAACGTACTCCGGTTTGACTTTATGACTTCTCCTCCGAGTCAGATGTTGGTCAGAGCGATGGAATTCCTCTACTCGCTCAAGGCGTTGGATAGCGATGGGAGGTTGACGAGGCCGCTGGGTACGAGCATGGCTGAATTACCTGTGGACCCGATGATGGCGGCGATCGTGAGTGCGGGTTTCGTACTGTCTTCTCAACTTCCAGGATGACCACTCACCCTCTTACCTCTCATTTCGTCGTCTGGCTCCCCGTGTGCCGCGCTTCAGCTGCTCAATTCTGCCGAATTTCGATGTGGCGAAGAGGTCTTGACTATTGCGGCCATGACATCGGTGCAAAACGTCTTCGTTATCAGTGAGGGTGCCTCAGGCGCCATGGCAGAGATCGAACGTCGAAAGTTCACAGCCGAGGAAGGAGTGAGTAAGGTGTGAATAACCTTTGTCATTTTTGGATGGGATGTCTGACCGGATCACAACATGTATTTTTTTACTCATCCAGGATCACCTCACCCTTCTCAATGGTAAGTGAAAGGTGGAGAAAGATTTGAACCTCTAGTCCACTGTGAAGTGCTTATTCCCTTGTCTTCTACTTACCCCACTCTAAGCATACAACGCCTTCGTCCGATACGGTCGATCCTCCCCCAAATGGTGTGGATCCCACCGAATGAATTACAAAGCGATGTCGCGTGCTGTTTCAATTCGGAAACAACTCAAGAAGTACATGGACCGATTCGGGGTCAAGATCGAGAGCTGTGAAGGCGATTCGAAGAGATTGAGACAGTGTTTGGTCTCTGGGTACTTCAAAAATGCAGCAAGGATGATGCCTGATGGAACATATCGGAGTGTACGGGAGAACGCAGTGAGTGGTCATGCACCGATCCGTTTATCTATCCATATATCCCCCTCAAAGATGCCGCTTGTTGTGATCCGTCTGCCTTGAATGACCCGACGTGATCTAAACTCTATCTGATCCCCTCCTCCCTCCTTGTAGCTTCTTCACGTTCACCCTTCCTCGGTCATGTTCACGCGCACGACCCCTACAGGCTGGGTCATCTTCCACGAAGTCATCGAGACGACTAAATCGTTCATGCGGGATATTACCGTCATTGAGCAAGACTGGCTGGTCGATTTAGCGTGAGTGGTTGTATCCTGTGTCCGCCCACTTCTTTTCTGGGGATCCAGGTGCTTGGAGGAAGACCAAGATTTGCTTTACTCCTTCAGTGAAGTCAGGTCCAACTGACCCCGGTACCTCATACATACTATTCCCCCTCCTGGCCCTTCTCAACTCCTTGACAGTCCCCATTATTACCAGTTCCGAGCCACCCGAAAGGACATCATCTGATGAAAGTAAACGGACACCCACTCCAGCCGGAAGTGGGCACTTGAACCGGGTCAGCAGGATTTGTGCACTGGTGCTACATCCACCCATTCATACCTCCAACACTCTTACTTTCCGTATGACCTTTTCGTCAGTTCATCGATGTTGTCTGTCCCAATTTTTTTTTTTTGCAAATTACTGTATTTCGCATGATGCCAGAGAGGAAGTCTTTCATCTTCTTGCTGTTCGTTTTTGTCACTCACTATCATCATCATGATTTCGCCACATTCTTCCTCCTGCCTCGAGAATCAAGAATTAGACTAGTATCTGAGAAACAGTCCGACAACCCCCGCGGGAGTTATACGACACAAAGCTATCAGAATGTTACTTTATGTCACCTGACCCTTTACGAACCCCAACATTGATTGCTAAATACACGACGACCCAACCGGGTAATTGCAATGATTGGAACAATGAACGTGCCTTGTTGTCTGCTCTTTTCGGGTCTGGTATCTTGGTCGTCAACCAGTCATCATCGGTGTGCTTTGCTTGCGGATAGGTGTCGGGCGCCCGGGGGGGGGGGGGACAATAAGAAACTGATGAGAAGAACGCCGAGATGGCCGGGGAAATCGAGGGCCGGGGGTATGAAAGGCGTGGGAGGAGAGAAAGGAATAACGCGACGCGTTCGATTCAGGGCAACGCTCCAAAGAACACGACCATTCGCTCACCCCCGTCCAGTCTTTCCTTTTTGGGGGAACGCTGGCTTTTCGTATTGTTCTCATTCACTTGGTCATATCAGCGCAGTACTTATTCCACAGCAGTAAACTCACTGTCTCTCTCTTATCTCAGACTAGAAATACCAGAAAAAGGAAAAAAAAACAAAAAACCTCACAGCAGTTTGCAGCTCCATCAGAGGGGGAGAGAGACAGAGAGAGAGAGAGAGAGAGAAAGAGAGATGAGAGAGCAAGCCAAAGACAGCTAGAGAGATCATAGCATGTCGATGGCCTGGGGGGTGAGCCCAGATCCACCGCTTTCCATTTTCAGCCGAGGATGCCTACGGAGGCCACTCTACAAGCACATATGGGTGTGCACATGAGAAGAAGCAGATGTGCTTGGGTCTAGAGTGATTGGGACGAGTGGCGGCTCACCCAGTGGTTTCATGCCATCCGCCAGGTAGGGGTGTTGGGTTTGCCGTCCCTTCATCTGATGGGGGTTGGCAATGATGTCCTATGGAAGAGATGGCTAAGTATAGCCAGATGTGCCTCCTTCCGAGACTTTGGGTGCCATGGAATGGCCGTACTTGTGTTCAAGCCGTTGTCGACAACGGTATCGATAGCTTTTCTGATCTATCTTGACATTCAGAGTTTATCTTCCCTCGACGTTTAGTTTCCCAACCGTGAAGTGCCTGTCTGCCCTCTTTGCCTTGCATTCCAGACGTGCTAGACCGTAAACTAGGTTCGATAATCCGCTGGACATCGCAGCAGTCGTATTACACTTCAGACTCCATCCACAAACTGCATCTTCAAACCCGACTTTTGCGTTCCCGTCACCTTATATTGCTAGTCGACCAGTAACCTCATCGATGGCCGCGACAATGGAGAGCTCTTGCCCACAAAGTCAGGACACAGCGTTTTTTGAAGGTGAGGGTAGATCTAAGAAACGTCACATCAGACTGACCGTCTGTAAGATTCGCCTACTAAACCCTTCTTTTTCTCTGCTTTCTCTTTGTTGCGTGGCTTTCCAGTCGATACACTGGCCACTAATTCAGCAGTCGCTCCAGCTAACCGAAAGTCCTTTTCCATCCCCGAGCTTCTCAACCTAAATCCGGGATTCTCTACATCCAGAAAGAAGAAACAACTCAGTATCAGCGGTCTCGGTTCTCTTAACGAACAGAGCGATCTAAACGCTATCCTGAGTGGTAACCGACTTCGATCGCCCTTATCTAGCGGCTCTCCTCGGGTATCCCTTGGACCTCGATCCGCCGTCCCATTCCCGGTCTCCAGAATCGATGGTGATGGCATCAAGAAAGACAACGCTTCTCGTCGAGCTAGCACGAACGATCCCGACTTGACCCACCGTCGACGATCCAGCTTCACCGATAACGTAACCGCCGCTCATGTCCCACGAAGCAGTAGGGCCGGGTCCTTCGCGCTCTCGAGAGGTCTCTCAATTGCAACCGTGAAGACGGTGTACCAACGTGGAGATGCCAGTGTTCCTCAGAGTGCGAGGAGCGTTATCTCTGTTCAAGAGGAAGCGATGAGTCCTGGAATACCGCTCAACACCGCGGCGTCGATCATGTCGCTGGCTGAGAAGCAGCAGCAGGTACCTCGAATGGATAGTGAGTAAACGATCAAACGGCCCCCATCGCCTTCCGCTCGGATGCTAATCGAAGCTGATTTTCCTCAATCTTCCTTCTACCTATTTCCCTCCAATGCACATAGTCGTACTGTGCAAGTTCTATCATACAGAAGGCCTCTCCTGCACATCCCGGCCTTGTCGTTTCGTCCACGAGATCCCACGATCTCCACGATATTCCCCAGCCACCGCCACATTCCGAAGGACGAGCGTGACGAGTGAGGGAAGTAACGGTGTGATCACGCTCGAAGTCGATGAGGGAGAGGACGAGAAGATTGGCGAGCTGGTCGAAGTATTCCCGATGAGTGGTGGAGGAGGAGGCGCGGGCTCAAAGTTTAGCAAGAACAAGTACAAGAGTGAGTCCAACAGAGTCGCCTTGTCTTCGATAAACCCTAATAATAGCTTGAAGATCTGACAATCTCCTTCCTCACCCTGCCTGCAGCGGTGCCTTGTCGAGACTTTGCAGCTGGCCTGTGCATGTACGGCGATTACTGTTCCTTCATTCACGAGTCGCCAGGTAGCAAGAAGACCGACGGTGCTACCGGCAACGGTGGTAAGCTTGATTCTCAAGACGACGAAAATGAAAACGGCGAGGCTGTGGCACCATCGGAGGAACAGGAGCAGATACCCCGGCCAACGACTCCTACGATTGAGCATCAAGGGATTCGAGATACGACTCACGAGAAGACGCCGAGGCAGGCATCGGAGATGAAGAAAATTCCAACGAAATTCCAAAGCAGTGCCATCCTCATACCAACTTACAAGTGGTCCGAGAATGAAGGACTCAAGGTGACCGACCCTGCCTCGGCCGCATCTCCAGTCTTCCGACAAGTGGATGTGAACATCGACTGGTCCGCCGCCGTTTCTCCAAGGACGGTTGTCTCTCCCTCCCAGTATGCGCTCGCGCCGCCAGCATCGGCTTGGACGCGAGGTCCACCGTCTTCCATTCTTTCTCAGCGATCGGATCGACTTCAGACACCCCACCTGCCTATCTCCGCATATACGTTCTCGACGGATTCCGCTCCAGCCACTCCCGAGCGTGGAGATCCACATCACGAGTATGTCGGGAGTCACATCGAGGTCGTCCAAGAAGAATCATCCTCCTCCGCTCCCCCAGAACAGTTGCTTCAAAAGCATCAGTTGAACATGATGGATCCACAGCAACACACCATGGAATTGCCTCCCGTTTATGACCTTCCACCTTACCATCCCTGGCTTGCTGCCATTCCGCTTCAAAACCCGAATGCAATTACGTATACCAGTGGTAGGGGTCTTGCCAAGGATCTAAAGAGACTCGTCAAGACACAGTTGCCTCCTCAAGTTCCCCAGAAGAAAACAAACTATCGAACGAGGCCTTGCAAGTACTTCATGCATGGCACCTGTCCTCATGGAATTGCATGCACTTACTCGCACGAAGTCGAAAAGAGAGAGAGCAAGTATACGACAGAAAAGGACATCCCTCAAATCGGCGACAAGTTCAGGACCGAGCCCTGCAAATTCTTCAATTCGGCCGAGGGATGTCGTGCAGGTGATGCTTGTCCTTTCATTCATCAACGCGTCGTTCCCTACGGTGTTCCGATGGTGCTGCGCCCTCGGCCCTGGAGGACGAAGCCATGTCGACACTTCCAAATTGGAACTTGTCTCGCCGGAGACCTTTGTCATTTTGCGCACGTTGCCGAGAACGCTCCGTCATCTGCTTCCACCGGCAAGACTCAGACACAGACTGAGACTCAAGCTTGCAAATACTTCAACTCTGCTGAAGGTTGCATCAAGGGAGACAAGTGCCGTTTCCAACATGACACGTCGACTAAAGTTGTAGTCGACCCAGATTCACCCATGGACAACCAACACCTCTTGCTTGAACATCCAGTCCTGCAGACCCCACGAGACTCAATCGACGAGGACGACATCGAGATCGTGCAGAGTGCGGTTACTAATACCAGGGCTGTCATGCCTGTCGCAGTATGAAGTGAGAAAGATGTACAAGTCCTTGGATCAGGAGTTGAAATTGAGTTGAAATTGATTTGTCGAGGCAAATATAGGTATTTTCTGCCCGTCTGTACAGAACACCATGTAAAAGTTTCGTTTTAGGCTCTGAGAATAACCATCAAGCACATTTCCCATACACTTGAGTGACGTCAAGGAGTTGTCCTAATCGCTCATGCCTTTCACTGTGTGACACAGGGCTCCCTAAGATATCAAACTGATGGGATAATATTTAGTCTAATACATACGTGATACATCTTGTCGATTACGGATTCTGTTTTGTTACGGTTGACGTTTTTATCTCTGGGGAACCCCAAGTTGTTTCGACTATGGTTTCATGAGAGAAGGGGGGAAGTTGGACTAATCGTGGACGTTGGAGGTCCGAGGACCCCACCGAGCGCAACATCGGTAGCGACAGGAGGTCAGCACCTATTTCTTACTGCTTTTGCCATTGCAATTGCGTCCTATCCTTGCTAGCTCGGGGTAAGTTGGCGTATATATACTGCAGTCAAGACGAAAGAAAGAAAGGAGATGACTCAGGTCAGCTTGCCGATCGTACATATGACGTGTGAACATGTCAATCTGGTAACTCACAGCAATGGCATTCTCGACTCCATCTTCGGACCGGATTTTCTCTCCGATCTTGCTTGCCCTCTCCATCATCACCCTGTCTGTTGTAGCCTGATCGAGAGCTTTGGCGAGATTGTCGCTGTCAAGGTCATTCACCCGCAGCCCAACGCCAAGCTTGGTAACCCGCGTGGCCCAAAACATTTGGTCACCAAACCAGGGCTTTATCAAGGTCGGGATACCAGCCCGGAGAGAAGCGCCGACTGTACCTGCGCCTCCGTGGTGAAGCGCTGCATCAATCCTAGGGAAGAGCCAGCCGTGTGGAACCTTGTCCAGAGAATAACAATTTTCGGAAAACACAATCGGGTCTTCATTGTCTCCCCCTTCCTTCTCGCTGCTCCCTCGTGATGACCAACCCTTTGCGATGATGGCTCGAACATTGGCTTTATCCACCGCCTTGACAATAGATCGAGTCATTTCGTCTGGATGCGGGACGACAATCGATCCGAACCCGATGTAGACAAGAGGTCGCCCGTCGTCCTTGGCCTTCTGAATGAATCGTTCGAGATCATCGGGCGGGGTCCAATCGCTGTCAGAGTTTTCGAGATACCAGTAACCGGTGATCTCGATGTCGTCGTGCCAATCCAGCGGCTTTGGACAGACTGAGCTCGAAAAGTTGTACATGAATGGGACCTTTGTGTGTGAAAGTTTAGCCATATCTGTGGGCTGCAGATGTAGGTGTTTCCTTCGCCACTTGTTGATCTGCCCTGAAGTGGCCTTCCACATGATGTTATCGAACAGAACGTAGGTCGAGTAATTGAAACCAGGGCCCATCTCCACGGCAGGTACCATGAAGGCCTGGGGGTAGGCGGACGTTCGAGTCCAGGGCATGGTGAATGCACGGTAATATGGAATCTTGAGGGCTTCGGCGATATGTATACCAGCCATGGCGGAAGGAGACTCGATCAAAACGTCGGCATCCTTGCAGGCATGCCAGGCATCTCGGAGAAGCTCGTCAAACCAGTGGCGGAAGTGACCAAGGGATTCCTTGAAGAAACCGGGAGAAAACATCTTGTGTTCGACACTGAGCTTCATCAAAGCGGCAGGATCGCCTCCAGCCTGTCGATGCTCGATGCCGTACCCTTCAACCCACTCCTTGAACTCGTCGTGAGTAACAATGACGACCTTGTGGCCGTCCTTCATGAGTCTGATGGCGAGGGCGATATAAGGCTGAATATCTCCACGAGAGCCGATCGTGAGCAAAGCAAATCGCCTCCGTTTGACCTTCCTGGTGTTGCTCCAGTCATTCACGATGTTCGGCAAATGGCTGACAGCCTCGTCTGGAATATTGGCGTGGAATGGGTTATCATCGTCATTGCCGAGCAAACCAATCGTCTGACGGCGTTTGTCGGTGACACTCGATCGATCTGCCAGTGACATATCATCTGCAAGCTCCAGCGTATTATCCGCAGCGGAATTGCGCTCAGCATCAGTAGGAGCATGATCGAGGCTACTCTGTCTTGGAGTTTCGACTTGCTCATTCTCGTGTAGCATATCGTGCTCTTTGGCAAGATCATTGATACGGGTCAAAGTCTCGTCACGAGCTTTTCGACTGAAGAACTCGAGTTGAAGGTCTGGGTACCCTGAGATCGCTATTGAGACACCGTGGTGTCGGATTTTCCAGCTTTCGGTGGCCTTGGCACCCTTGAGATCGTGTATAGCGAATCGATACTGTGATACGCGGGGGGAGGGGTATTAGCGATGTACTCCTCTACATTGGATCAGCTAGGCGCAACTCACCTTGATGTCATTCACAGGACCGACATACCTGCGCCAGAAGCAAATGTATTTGTGACTCAAAATGAGATGACCACGGAACGGGACGGTTTTTTGCAAGTAGCATCGCTTCATCCACACGCAGTCCTCGGGAGGAATACCGAATGCGGCCTTGGCCTTGGCCGCTTGATGCCTTTGGCGTGTCTTCCGGACAGATTCCTGATTGTCGAAATCATCTTCGGTATCACTATCACTCATACTGGACGCATCGTCTTCGCCTCGCTCGTCGTCTCGCTGGCTGTATCCGTCTGAATGAACATGGAAGCTCAACTTTCGACGACGTGCGTTGGGAGGCAGAAGTTCGTCTTTTTTCAGTCCAGCTCCTCCCTCTACCTCGTCCAATTCCAACAGCGATATGCTTCCGAGCTCCAGCACTGGGCCGGGTCGCTCAACGTTCAGCTGGAATTTGGGTCCTACACTGTGTACGGACTCGACGACGCGGTGGAAAAGGTTGGCGAACGCCTCTCGCTCCGTGATGACCCCAAATTTGATGTTGATCGTGGTGAGTCTCGACGGGTGTTGTTCGTCCGGCTTGGAGTTTGATGGCACAATGGAGGCGGTGGAAGTTAGATCTTCAGGGTCACCTGAGGCTCCACGGAAGGCACCTTCACCCGTCCTTTTCTCCATCTTCTCGTTCAGATTGCTGTTCGAAGTGTTCCGAGTCACGTCTGAAGACTGATCACTGTGATTACCGTTCTTTTCGCCGCGATGAAGAGACAACGTGCCGGAGCGTCGAGGAAGCCTGAGGCCGGTGATTTTGCATATGGAGGGACTACGGTCCAAACCCGGTGAATCAGGAGTCTTCGGACTGTCCGCGCCCGATACCGTGGAAGCACTCGAGGCAGTACGCATTCCGGGCCATGGGTTGTTCGGAAGCAGAAGATTGTGCTGGTCGCAGAACAACGCCCCAATAGCGGCTCCAGTGTGGTCGCACATGACGTCCACGTCCAAGCTGATGAGGCGGGCGAATTCCATGTAATCTTCTGTACCAACCTCTCTGACACGACCCAAGGGCAAGCAAATTCGTAACATCTCCCATCCTCCGTCATCTTCTTCGACGATGGGTTCACTGTCGATCGAGGGAGCATCCGGCCTATTGTTGATCACCTTGGCCCTGTTAGCTAGTCGTTTCTGATATCGGCGAGCTCGACCATTCTGGAAGAGTGAGCTTTCGAGATCTCTGTGCCAGTGCAAGGCGGACTCTTGGGTGTCCACAGTGAAGATGAGCATATCCTCGTCTCCAGGAACTTGGTACCGGAAACGAATCTCGAATGGCTTTGATGGGTCCATGGGATAGAGTTGCTTGACCGAACTGAGCAATATTGACCGAAGTGGTTTAACTCTTCCTTCCTCATCGGCGCTTGGATAGGTGGTCAACATATCAGGTGTAAGTTCCATCCAAACTCTATGAGTCTTTGGACCGAGCAGAGTATTCTTGCGCTGAATCGTGATGGGGCCGGAATGCAAGATGGCGGCTTCAACATCAGTGCCGTCTTCCTGGGTCGGTGGTGGCAACATGGCGTGGAATGTGACTCGATAGTTTGTGAGATGAATGTTGCCTAGAATGAGAATACCTCGGAAAAGCGCACCCCGACATTCTCCCATGTATTTTTCAGGAACATTCCCTTGCATCAAATGAGTCCAGTCTCCGAATTCTTCCTGGATCGCCGCTAGTTTTTCCTCGTCCGAGATCGGAGGTGAATACTGATCATCGATGTCTTCTTTCTTATTGAATCGAGTCGCTTCTTCGCCAGATGTGATAATACTTTCGTCTTCGGAAGCACTGGCAGAGTGCAAATCATTGTAACTTCCCATCAAGATGAGTTCAGGCGGGGCCAATCTAGCCCGAAGTTCCTCGGGTGTATCGGTTTTGAGGCTCTCCTTAATCTCCTCCTTCTTCGACTTCAGCATTTTCTCCTTTCTTTCCTCTGAAAGCACCTCTGTTTGCACTCCCTCGTCATGTGCAGGATGAGGGTGACCATGCAGGGCGGCGGTGTCACCAACTGAAGGTTTCACATGCGCATGCGTGTGTGTCTTCCTCCTTTTCATCTGAACATCGCTCGTATTCCCAATGGCGCCCGCCATACCCGAATAGTTATTGACACTCAAGACGGCCAATCGATGGCTGAGATCATCTTGATTATTCGATGGCTGTCGATAAAACGGAGGTACAGCTAACATGTGTTTAGTCTCTGATGGATCTCCATCTTCGTTTGTGGCGGGGATATCGACTGGTGGAATCCATTCACCGTAAGAAGGCTTTCGGTCCGGTCCGCTTGGACGCCCTGGTCGAACAGGGGCGCTCGAATAAGAGCCAGACCGCTTGTTGGCGTGTGTAGCACTTGTCACCTGCTCAGAATCTTTATAACCCGGTTGTGCGTCGTCACCTTCGTCGATCGTCTCGAGGGATTTATCCCACGGATCCAGACTGTGCTTGAAGGTCTTGTCAGTGCTCTCAGAGCCCGTACCAGTTGACTCCATTGATGATTCATCACTACTCGACTCCTCTCCGTCTTCATGTAGCGGCTCGTCACTTCCCTTCGCGAGTGCTTTCAGAAGACCAAAAATGCTAGGGCCGTATCCCCCTCCCCCCCCAGAAGAGGAAGCGAACCCGAATGAACTCAAACCACCTTTACTCGACGCTTTTTCTTCGATCGAGCTTTGTGTGGGTGTTCGAGAACGTCTAGCTCCTTCTTTCAACGTGCTTGATCTGGATCGCGATCTTGTACTCTTACACCATCCAGTCTTCGCTCGCTGACTTTCGTCTTCGCCGTGGTGGTCGTCTTCTTCCTCGCTACTGCTGACATAGCCGTCCTCTTCATCGCCCGTAATTTCTTCATGTTGTTGGAGTGGAGACGGCTTAAAACCACCAGCACCACCGGCATGCTGGTACCCACCCGCACCAAAACCCACCCGATCCAGTCTTCGGACACCTTGATCATTCTCTTGACCATAGCTCGGGTTCGAGCTCAATGTCGGACCTCTTCCATGTCGATCGACCGGCCTGCCTGGGCTTGTGCCAGAAGTCGGGATGCCATGAGTGAATTGGGTGGGGAAATCCGCCTCACTCGGTGAGACGGAGACGGGAGACGTCGCTCCCTCACGTTCAGGTTCCCCTGTCAAGGACGATGTAGAGTTTCGAGGTGAGGCTTCGGGTGTAAGAGAGCCATCTGATTTCGGGCTGCCATCACCGACACCGTGTTTCTTGGGAGTCAGGGAGAAGGGAGATTTGATCGCCTGTTTGAGGCCTTGGAGACCCATAGTGGATGGGGGGTGGAGGGATCGGTGCGATAAGGGGTTTGAAGGGGGGGGGGTGAGATTGATGCTTTCGAAAGAGTAGTCCCGGATCGTTTGAATCCGAGTTCTGATGATGGAGTTTGGCTGTTATTCGGTAGTGATACTTGAAAGCAGAGTTTCTTTGCCAATGGGGGAGGTAAAGAAGGGTTGCGACGAATAGGATAGGGACAGCCCGGTGATGCAAGAAAGATATCCCTTGTGTCGAACTTCGGAATGTTTATCTATCTGTCTCTCGGTCTATACTATTTATTCCTCTGGCGTTGGTGTCGCCATCACTCACACAACCATGTGGGGAGGCATGTATCGATTTTGTTTTGTTTTGTCTACAAGATTTCAGCTGGCATACCCCTCTCACTAGACACAAGGAAAAACCCGCAAAAGGAAGACAAGAAACCATGTCTGGACGAGAAATGAGCTAGTTGCATTGCGGTAGTACCTTCCTTACCTTGCTGAGTCGTAGTCATGGTCGTCGTCGTCACCGTCGTCACCGTTTAGCTCTTCTTCCCTCCCTTCTCTTTCCCCTACAAAACGCTCTGTCGTCCAAGATCGCCGCCGACGTCGACCGCTTGGTCACTCAGTTCCCCTTTCCCTTTCCCTTCCGGGTGGGGGCGGGGAGCTGTCGTGGTCAAGGTGACCCTGCCCCCTCTCCTCGTTCGCTCTTCTCCACCAGTGCCTACTCCTATTTCGTCTCCGTTCCTCTTCCCACGAACGGGCCCCGGCGGGCTTTCCTCTGGTCTTACGCTTGTCGGAGACTCAGATAAGTAGCCGGGGTTCGCAAACAGGAAGGGGGTTGCGTCACAACTACGCCCTCCTAATAGATTGAATCAGGCGAAAGAGGAGAGAAAACGGGGTCTGAGTGGTCCAAGCGAGCTTAGCAAGGAACGCACTCTCAGCTCGACTGGAATCATGTGGTCTCTTACCTCTCACTCGGTTGCTTTAAAATACACCCTACCGGTGGCGAGCATTTGAGGGGAAACCAAGGAGAAGAGAGATTTATCACAAGAATACATCGTCACCATCATCACATCATCTACAAGAACTCGTGGTGCGATCTGGTGTGACTGTGGGGTGGCAGGGGTGACCGCGCGGTGGGTGGGGGGTGAGAGCGCCGTTCTTGTGTTCGGTAAGACATTGAAGAGAAGGATTTTTGAAATCATACGCGCGTCCGCAACTCCAAAACAGCAGCTCCCCATCCCGTTCCGTCCCATCCCAGTTCAGTACAAATCAAGCCAGTATCATTTAATCCGATTTGGTCTGGTCTCCTTTAGACACAACATCGGTGCATGTACATCATGATGAACATTTAGGCGGAAGTTTCCTCCCTAGGAACCTGGGAACTACAATCATTCTTCTTGTAGGCTTGCCATGTCTTGCGCCGATGGACACGATGATCATGATGTAGGCAGCAGGGAGCCGATGCTGACTCTTCTGATGATGTATTTCCGATGTACGTAATGTATGTCACTATATACATTGCTTTATGCAAAGTTTGTTCGAGAGCTTTTAATACTTCGTGCTTGTCGCATTCGGCCCTGCTTATACACGCTCGCCGAAGACCGAAACAATGGGAGAAGAAGAGAGTTACACGCTTCCTTGTCATAAGAGGATACTATATGTGGTCCACACCCCCTTGCACGACCGGTTCAGCTGGTCGAGGGGTAAACGCCATGCGGAGGGTTCATGTCGAACGATTCTCCGCAACGCCCGAAAGAGCCCTCCGCTGTCTCAGTGCCAAGCACGACCATATCTTCAAGGGGAACATATAGCATGTGGCGTTCCTTGCGTCTACACAGTTACGCTGGGAACCCTACACTGGGTACAGACTTTTAAGAGGGATCTTCCGGTAAGGGAAGGTGGTACCCAGTTATCTTTCTCGCCAACAAAGGAAACGCCGGGCTTGTCGCCTCGAGAGCCACCTCGCATATGGCTCCTTTCGTCCCTGAGCAAACAGCAGCGTTGCTTTCTCTCTTGTGATACTTTCTCGTCCTTCCCTCTCCAATCAACTGACACTTTCTCAAGGCACTCATGAGCATTACTGCTGGAGTGCGGCGCGGTTCCGAGAAGCTTTTGCTTAACTTTTGTCACCACCAAAGTGTGATTCGTGGGACAAGGTGAAGGACTCAGATCTTTCTCTTTTCTTCTCAGAAATCCATCCTGGGTTGGGGTGCTGTATCCTTCTTCTGTGTCAAGGGTATGTGTGACTCCACACCTGGTCAAGTCTTACGAGGATGTCGCCTATCCCATCTGAAGCAATCGTCCATTCGATCTTTGATCTTCGATTTGAGCTTTGGTCGGCATCGCAGTCGATTTGAAAGAGTGTCAAAATTGTCACGTGACCTCCCAGTCCCCACGCTGACCCTCTCTGAGAGACGGGTATAAGTAGCGGGGGGTTTGCCCCTGAGAGCGTCAGCCTCGTAGTCTTTGTATAAGATGACTCCATGGACAATATCTATAGCTTACGCTTCGTTACATGGCGATCTTGGCACCGATTCGAACGTTACGCTGTCAGCGAACAACGACGGTTCCCATCTGATCCATCGACCGATCCAGTTGTGATATTTGAAATCTTCTGACAATTCGACTACATCCATGAACATAACACAACGAGTGACAAGGAGACAACACGTCCAAAACGGCGTTCCTTTGGAGTATAACGAAAAGAGCTTAGATATATTACAACAAGCGGCCCGGAGCGCCAGTAAAACACCACACCGCCCCCTACCCGAAATGGATATCCCGATCGACTCCGCCGACGACAGTGTTGGATCGCCGTCGCTGTCGCCGGTCATCCTCCCCCATGGCCAAGCGGCCCACAACCAATCTATGGGACTAAACTCCGGTAACCGAGAAGTAACACTTGCCGATATCATGTCTGAGTTGCAGAACATGCAGAAGGTACAACTCGCTTACGACGCCAGGCTTAACGTAATGGAAATTGCCCGATCCGCTAGCGGAGCTCCCCGCACGCCGCTCGACGTCGATCGCCAAGCGGCTGCCAACGTAGCCGCCCGTCTGGCCGCCAGCAAAGCGGCCAAAAACGCGGCTCAACAGGTCATGCTGGACGCAGGTTTCCCCGAAGCGGAAAATTTCCCGTTTGAACATACAGCCTCCCGCCTGCCATGGGACTCAGCCAGCAAAGCAGCCGCCAGTCGGTCTAATGGCAAAGAGCGCGACGCCGCCCCGGCGTTTCACGAAAATGTCATCGGCAATTACGCCACAGCCCCAAATTCTCACGCTGGGCACCGATACGAAGCGCCAGTTGAACCGTTTGCCCGCAACAATCGAGACGCGTTGAACACAAATGACGTGGCAAAAGTAGACCTCTCCGGCAGGTACCGCGTCAAAGCGCCCGTGGTCAAACCCGAGACAATTGGGTTGTTTCAGCCAGACAAGATGTCTAAGAAAGCGACCACCAAAAACGATACATCTACGTTGACCACCTACCATGACGCTGACGACTGGATCAAAGCCGTCCGAAAAACGGAACGCGCGTACAAAAGCGTGGACGAAGGAGATCTCGCTACATACTACGCGACCATCCTCCAGACCCTGCCCCTGTGTTTGCGAGGCATGGCCTGCGACGCTTACGATGCGGTGGACGACGAGACCCAGGCGCTCCTCGACACGTCCATCGACGCCTGGGATGCCTTTGTGCAAATGTTCCGACTGACTGATGCCGAGAAACAGGCTGCGGCTGAACTACGGGTCTGGGAATGGAAAAAAGAGACCGCCCTCAGCTACGCGTTGGACAAACGACGACTACTGAAAGCCTACTTACCCGGCACATCAATGCGTGACGAAAAATACTTGATGAACAGAATCCGAGGAAGTATGAACGACTTCTACGCCGGCCCCATCAATGCTCACCTCCATGCAGTCCCTCGATGGAACACCTTTGTTGATCAGTTACAATTGGTCGACCGACAAATGGATGCTCTCCGGGCGATGACGACCTCGGTCAAGCTGCCGGTCCCCACGGAGCGATCATTCTCCAGCCCGGTGTCCCCGGCCCCGTCAACCCGATCATCCACAGTCACCGGAAGCTCCCCCTCTCCGTCTAGGCCGCTCCCAAGCCCCCCCAATTCTAAAGCGCCCAGGGACCCATCCAAATCCCTCAGGATGACGTACTCTCCGGCGCGGGTCGGCTGGGATAACAGCAGCTCGCCGCCCACAAGAACCTACAAGAGGGACGATGGATCGATCATGAAACTGAACCGCCCCTGCTGGTGCGGCGCACAACACTTTGGCTTTGAACACGAACCTCTCGTCAAAGACAAAGCGTTCTTCTGCAATTGGGACGTCGACAGCTACAGCCCAATGGACATCGACTCTGAACCCGTCGAACCCGCGTTAGCGCTGGGGTTGTACGCCGGTGAAGACGAAAGCGAAGGGGATTTTTAATAGGCCTCCAGGGTCACTCGGACCGTCGAGACCCTGGAGGCGGCAATACACCAAAGTCCACCAAACCGATCTGCTTCTTAACAACAGCAAATCCCACCACGACAGGCGACTGGCCAAAATTCCGATTTGGAGATGAGGAACAGATGCGGACAATCCATGCACACCTGAAACCAACCGGTAATGAGTTCGCAGCGGCTGCGCCGACCACCTTCGAGGCGTTGCTCCCCGGAGGCCACAGGGTGCACGCCATTCTGGATTCTGGTGCCAGCGTCTCACTCATTCTCCGTACGAAAGTCCCGGCTGCGGTCTTGCGGCCGACTCCCACAATGACAATAGACGGGATCGGCGCCTCCATAACCACTACCGGAATAGTACAGGTGGACCTGGAGATCCGGGAGGCCGACACCGATGTGCCTTTCCGCTTACGGGGACTGTTCCACACGGTGGACCGGGGACCAGACCTACTCGTCGGAAATGACATCCTCAACGGCCTGGACTGTAACATCGACTTGGGCACCCAGAGGGCGTGCCTGAACGGCGCCGCCGGAGAACAGGTTCAATTTCACATCAAATCATGTGCCGGCAGGAGACAAACTCCCTCCAACATAACCACAGCCGAGATTACTACACTGGAACCACGAGCAACCTCACAGGTACGAATCTCCAATCCTCTGGACCAAAAATTTCACCCGGGATCGTATATGATAGACCCCTTCTTCTTCCGGGGGTCCCCGCGAAACGTGTTCATTGCAACCAAATTGGTGATCAATCACAAATCCACTTTTGTCCTAATGTCCAACCCTGGTGACAACCCCATTACTCTGGACAAAGGCTTATCGATCGGACAATTGACACCAATGAGGGACACCGAATTGATTAGCAGTGCCGTGTGGACCATGGACATGGCACCCCCCACAGACAACACACAACGGGGACCTGAGGGGCCAGAACACCCGTTTCTGCCACTGTTGGATCCTAATGATGACGCCGATACACCAACCGATTTTCGATTTGAAATGGACAATACCACAGTTATAGGAGGCTTCAACTTCGCCCCCTCCCCACCCAAATGTCTGGTGCAAGTGGTCATGGATAACCCCACAGCGTTTAGCGTCACTGGAGAGCCAGGCTTTGTGCCGTCAATGAAGATAAAAATTAACACCGACGACACTAAACTGCGCCCGTTTGCGCTACGGCCACTAGCCCCCTCCAAGATAGCAGAAGAAGGTCGACAGATTGAGCAGGCACTGCGATGGAAAGTAATCCGGCCATCCACTTCCCGCCTGTCATACCCAACCGTGATCGTAAAACAGGGCGAGAAATTTCGCTTCTGCGTCGACTACCGGAACTTGAACGACGCCACCACCACAGACGCGTACCCCATGCAAAGAACAGATGCGTTGTTTGCGTCACTGGGCGGCTGTGCCTTTTACTCATGTCTGGATGCCGCTCGCGGGTACCATCAATTCGGTGTGGAAGAGACCGACATCTGGAAAACAGCCTTCCTGTCGCACCATGGCTTGTTTGAGTACTGCCGGATGCCTTTTGGACTGAAGAACGCACCGGCGGAGTTCCAGCGATTCATGGACAGCCTGCTGGGAGACTTACGGTGGAGGTCAGCCCTGGTATATATAGACGACGTCATAGTGTACTCGAAAACCATCGAAGAACACTGCCTGACGCTGACCACAATATTATCTCGGGCAAGCAAATTGGGCCTGAAATTTTCCGCCGCAAAATGCTTCTTTGGTTACAAGTCGCTCAAAGTGCTAGGCAGATTGATCTCACCGGACGGGTTGAGCGTAGTGTTGGACAGGATCCAAGGCGTAAGAGACATGAAGTTACCAACTAACATGGCCGAACTGCACACTTTCAACGGCTTCTTCAGCTACCATCGGGCCTTCATATGCAAATTTGCACAAATAGCAGAGCCACTGACCAGTTTGACCGGGGGATATTCTTATCGGAAGTCCGACAAAGCGCTCATCGGTCCTACAGGTGCCGTTATCAAAAGCAGGTCTTCCATCCCGATCGTGTTGGATGAAGCAGCGGTGGCTGCCGCAAATAAACTGAAATCTCTTTTGATGCAAGCCCCAACCTTGGCCTTCCCAGACTTTCAGCGACCATTTATTGTCTTCGTAGACGCTAGCCACCACGGCGTGGGCGTCGTCGCAGCACAGAACCTCCCGCTCCCGGATCACCCAAAGGTGTACGCCGATATAAAACTTGACCCCGACGACACCATCTCGCGTTTGCTGGCGGAACAACGAAAAGACCCGGCAATGAGCGGCGTTCTCGGGAAATTGGAAACTGGGACCAGTGTTGATCAATACACCTTGAGCAAGGAAGGCCTGTTACTACGACGCAGGCCAAACGGGCTAAAAATCGTCCTTCCATCTGCGCTGACAGAGGACGCCATTCACGACCGACACGACTGTTTGGCACACCAAGGCGTTCAAAGAACACATGACGCAGTGACAGGCACATACTGGAGGCCAGGCCTTGCTGCAACAATCGCTGAGTACGTGAAAAATTGCACGGTCTGCAAAGCAAACAAGTCTCCCCGGACAAAACCAGAAGGTTTGATATCGGAGCCACGAGACATTTCACCCGTTGCATTCGCCGCTATTTCCATGGATTTAGTTCTGGGATTGCCGCCAGCCTTTGGAAAAGACGCAGCCCTGGTCATCGTTTGCCTTTGGAGTAAAGCAGTGATTATTATCGCCACAACCGCAAATCTGTCCGCCCCAATGGCCGCCGATCTATTTCTCAGAGACGTCTCCAGGAGAGGGTTCCACCCTAATCACATCGTTTCAGACCTGGGATCGACATGGATCTCACAATTCTGGGTGTCTCTTCACACACTACTGCAAACCAAACTGTCGTTCTCCGCGGCGTACCACCAACAAGCCGACCCATCCGAAAGACACATCCAGACTGTGGAGATCGCGCTCCGATGCTACTGCGTCGGATCACACGGAGAAAAACAATGGCCCAAGGTATTACACTTCATAGAGATTGGGCTGAACAGCACACCATCAACGGTGACAGGACATACCCCGTTCGACCTTCTGTACACAGCGTATTCCAGCTTTTACCCCCGTTTGCAAGCCGTCGGGGACATTGACCCATCCAGGGAAGACTTACTGGAAACAGCAAAAGCTGTCATATCGGATGCTACAAACAACATGAGAGCAGCGCAACTGAAACAAGCGTCATCGTACAACAAAGCACATTCACAGCCTCACGCGTGGGTGGAAGGACAATGGGCCTGGATAGACACCACCAGACGCCCTTGGAAAGAACACACCATCTCCAAACTGTCCGACCGTTATGCTGGCCCTTTCCAAGTGCGCAAAGTGTTGTCGAAAGTAGCAGTGGAGTTACAACTGCCAATTTCCTGTCGATTGCACCCTGTGTTTACTACCGACCAATTGAAGTGGGACGAGCAAAAGGGCCGCACGGACTTGATTGCGCCGGTCACCAATGAACAGCGCCCAATCCCACCACAAACAAACACTCAAGATCCTGTGCTTCCCACAAACACCAATGATCCCAAAGAAATAACGCCGAAGAGATCTGAAAGACTGGCAAACAAACCAACAAAACACTGGGGAACAGGAGGAACAGCCCTGACCGCAGAACCGGCCGACACCGACGTGCCGACCCCGGCTGCCGGTGAAGCCACAAGAGTCATTGTCTTCCACTCCCGAGTACTCACACCAGCAGAGAAAAATTACCACATCACCGAGTTAGAGTTGGCGGGGTTATGCTGGGCGGTCCTAAAACTCCAGTGGTACCTCGACAGCGCGCTGCCGGTGTACATTGTCACCGACCATCAACCACTCAAAACCATTCTCCACTCCGATCGCCCAGCGCTGTACAACAGCCGCGTCGAAAGGTTCCGAGTGTTGTTACAACCATATCTTCACCGGCTACGAATAATATACAAACCTGGGAAACTACACAGCAATGTTGACGCCTTGTCGAGGCTGCCACCAGACCTGCCGTTCTTTTCTCAGTCATCCATGTCCGACAAAGTGGATGACTCTCTGATTCGGGCCAACCCAAACCCACGTTCCGATGACTGACTGACTCTATTCCGATTCCGACCTTTCTTATTTTTTTTCCATCTTTCCGGTACTACATCGTGTCCGTTGTTCTTATGATTTAGTCCTAGTTACGTTTCCGTTTCATCTACAGCAACTCTCGGCCACACGATTGTTCGACGTCAGAGACGACGTCGTCTTTTGTGGGGGGGCATGTCACGTGACCTCCCAGTCCCCACGCTGACCCTCTCTGAGAGACGGGTATAAGTAGCGGGGGGTTTGCCCCTGAGAGCGTCAGCCTCGTAGTCTTTGTATAAGATGACTCCATGGACAATATCTATAGCTTACGCTTCGTTACAAAAATCCCTCCTGCATGTACTGTACTTATGTGCTCATTGCTTCTCCCTTCGTTGCCTTCCCAGCGTCGTTTGCCACTCACAAGAAAGCAACAATGATATCAATATAAAAAGCCGACCGTACTACGGTGAATAAGAAACTAGAGCGATACGTCATCGTATCACGGCAATCAATGCCCTGCCCCCAAACCCTCCTCATCTTGCATCCCAATGTGAGAATCCTGAATCCTTTGAGATGACGAATAAGATAGGCTCCAAGAAAACAACGCGAGTCAGAACCATGGAAAAAAGAAGCGTTCTCAAACCAAGAGAATGTAGTCTGCTAGAGTTGTCTCAAAGCTTAAAGAACGAATGCCAATCCCAAGCTAAACACGCCAACAAACATGCCCGAAGCGAACAATCCTCTCTCAATTCCGTGAATCGCACCCGAACCAACATCCGTCGTCTTTGGAGCGGTTGTTGACCGAGTCGAGGTCCCAGACGCAGACGCAGAGACACCGGTGATTGTGCCGGTGCTGTTCGCTGCCATGAGACCGACTGAGGACGTCTGGGCGGAGGTGGTCGTGGTCTTTGCGGAAGAGGCGGAAGAACCACCAAAGCCAGTGGAGGCGGCCGCCGCGTTCTGGCCTTGGACAGTGGCGTTGAAGGAGCCGGTCGTTCCGGACAGGCTGAGGGAGGTAGATGGAAGGATAGTAATCTCAGTTTCGAAGCATCGAAGAAGCATATCAAAAGACAATCCAACAAAAGAGGAGATGAGACTCACGAAAACTTGGCAGAGAAAGCCTGGTACGGGTACTGAGGCTGTTTGGTGTCTTTAAGAGCTTGCGAAGTCACCCTTACGAAGTACCAATCTCCATCTGGTCCAATCGACGCAGGTATAAGCCCGGTAACGCTGTTGACTTTACTGACATCCACATTGTCTGCAAAGTTCTGGAGAAAAGTTTGTTGGTTCGTTGATCCTGTGTATAGGTCGATTTTAGATGGCCCGACAGCGGAGAGAAGAGGTGCGATGCCATCGTCTTTCCAATTGATCGTGAGTGATTGACCACCTTTGATGGTAGTCGTGGAGACAGGGTTCGTGATGTAGACTCCGGCGAGGACGGATGGGGCTCCGAGGAGAAGTGCAAGGGGGAAGAGGGTGGAGAACATCATGTTGGTAAGCGTGGGCTGGATATGTTGGGGGGTGGGGTGGGCGTAGGCGGGATTTGGTATCGAGAAGACCTGGTGCGGTTTTGGGAGATGATATGATCGGGATCGGCGTTTTGATCGATAGGTTGGTGACCAGTATGAACGAACCTGTCGAACGATGATTGAGAGGCAGATCAGCTGAGTGATTTCTTTTCTTGCATTTTGTCTTTGTCAGTAGCCTTTCTGATCGTCATGTAATGGATGTACGGTCGACATTTCGCCAAAGGAAAGTCATATAGCGCATCACGATTCGCTTGTCTTTTCAACGTCATCCCCGCCGTCCCTTAGTTCGAAGAAAAACAACCCCGCCGTCCGTTTCTATGCTCCAACCAAGTCTTATGCAGGACTGTGTTTACCATCCCTCCCCGACCCCCCCCCCCCCCCCATCCGGGGGGCCCCTTCCAAGGGGGTTAGAAAGAAGAGGCCATCAAGCTGCCACGCCGCCAAGATCTTCATCATCGGGGCGATTTGGGATCGCAACGTAACATGTCATCCTTTTCTTTCCGTTTTCAAAGGGAGGGGAGAGGAGAAAGGGAGGTGACAGGTACCGCCTTCTCCTCCGGCTCCGTAATACGACAAGACGAATATACCATCTCCTCCGGTTCGCTCTCTTTCGAATGATCCGCCCAGCTCCGCGAGAAGTAAGAGAATTTCATCACTCCTACCACCACGCCCATCGGAAAAGCGAACCAAAAGAAGCGGAAGGGAGAAAGGACTCACGAGTCAGGAGGTACTCGGCAGAAGCAGTAACAGAACTACAAGTCTATTGCGGATGATGTTTGGTCGAGTGAAAATAAGATCCAAGTGAAGGGCGAAGAGAAGCAAGGAGTAGACAATTGAAGAGACAAATGAAACGAGTGTGGGGTTCGGTTTGGTAATGAACGTGTGTCAACGAGGTTATTCGCAAGAAGAGGAGGTCGGGTTGGGTGGTAGAGGTCGGAGTCGTAGTCGATATGAGATGAAGATAGGGGAGAGAGTTGGCGAAAGAGAATGAATGTATATATATATATATAGTGTTGGGATACAATGCTGCAATGTAGCTAATCGGCCAAAGTGAGTCGAATCCCATTTTTGATGGCATCTTGTTCTGCCTTTTGTCCCTCGATCTCGTCACACCTCCCCTCTCATGTCAACCAAACGCGGCCTCGGCGTCGTAGTGTTCTTGCGTGATGTTGATGCTCACTCTACCCTCCTCTCGCATTCCTGTCCCTCATGCGCCCTCCTGTCTCTGCCTTTCCCACGCCCCCGCCTCGCTCCCTCGCTTCCTCCTTGATTGTATCGCTCTTCTCTCATCTTCCGCCCTCGGCCGCCACCCCCACGCGTTTCATCAAATCTCCGGGGATTCCCCTGTCCCTGCCTGTGTCTCGCGGGAAACGGGTCAAATCACAGGAAACGGACAAAAACAACAATGGCGCAAGACATATTAAAAAGGCGAATGAAGCATGAAGCGTGGTAAGAGGGGATAAACATGGACGCTGGACAAGGGAGAACAATAAGGAGGTGACTGGGGCGGTGTAATGAGAATCAAGACATAACGCAGCCGGAAGAGCTGGGGACAGTTATGCCTCGATCGCATTTCGACGGATGCTGAGGGATTATTTAGCGTGATACAAAACTGAGTTTCGACACGTGAAATAGAAAGGAGGCGCGCGCGGTTTCGCGTGGTAATTTCGACGCGAACCGGGGGGCTGCAGCTAGTGTACTGGAGTCTGGGGGTCCGCGGGGCGGGGAAGCGCGACGACCGATTGATTCTGGATGCACAATCCCATGAATATGGAAGTTGAAATGCCACGCAGAGGGACGAAACAGATCGTCGAAATAAACAGTACAGAACTGGTCCAACCTATACCATCGGATTATTTCAGCTCATTTCAAGCACTTCTCGGTGCAAGACCGAAAAGAACTTCTCCCTCTCAGTCCAGTGATCTGTTTTCCGGGCAATTTCTTTCTTTGGTTGTTATCGGCATCCTTCGTGCTGCGAAGTTGAACGAGAGAGAGGAGAATCCTTCCGAGACGACCAGGATCATCAAGCACAACTTCGCACACCGCAAAAAAACCAAAGACAACCGCACCAAGAAACATCTCCGGCACGAATCATGGACAAAACCTACCTCGCAATAGCCCCGAGTGATCTGCTCGTCGACACCCGGACTGCCTCCTGCTCATCTTCATCTTCATCCTTTCCGAATCCCGCTCATCCACCACCCATATCTCTTCGGTTTCTTCGACTTCCACATCCACGTACAGGCGAACCGAACCTCTATCTCCCATATCTTCCACCAGTGATAGCGAAGTCGGAGAGCGAGACGGAGGAGGAATCCGTGGCAGAGAATCAAAAAACACCACCAAATGCCACTGATCATGTGTTGTTGGAGGTGACGAGTCTCAACCCGGAAGATGGTAGGAGGAGTTGGTTCTTAGAGGAAAGGGTAGTTTCCGGTAAGTTCTAGAGGCGGTATGGGGTACCGGGGGCTCCCCACGAAGAAGGGGTGGGGGCGTGACCTCGACTTCGAGGTGGATCTCCAAAGAAGATCTGTCGTGAATCGCTTCTCGAGTCATTACCTTGTTTTCTGGTTTCTCTGTGTTCACTCTCTTGCCTTCGTTTTTACCCTTTTCAACAGATGGTTCGCTCCTTCTCTACACTCCAATCGACCCAACATTCCTCCTCATCCCTCTTCTTCTTCTCGTCCTCTCACGCTCGCCGCTTCCTGCCTCTTCCTCTTCTTCTTCCAACAGTACAATGAAGAGCTCGTCGAAAACCAATGATCCATCTTCCTTCTTCCTCCATCATCTCGAATCAGAGCGGGCAGGAGCCAAGAACCGCTCACGATTCCTACCACTCGACGATCTCCTACATGAGGTAGCGACTTCCAAGGAATATCGATTGGAAGAGCCGTTCAGAAGCCAAGGGAAGCAGCCAAGACAAGTGAGGGAAGACGATGTGATGGAAGACGTAGAAGAAGCTCAAGGGGAAGTCGGGGTGAACGAGGATCTATTGAGGCTATGCGAGGTGCCTCGGGTGAGGATGATTTTGAGGGAACTGTGTGAAAAACAAAGTGAGTGGTGCTTTCTGAACCTTTTGCTCGAAAGATTCCAAGACAGATGTGCCTAACACAACTTCAACTTTTTCTCCTGTCTTTTTTCGGCGCACTTTTTTTTCTTGAACAGCCTTCCCAGACGCAACGCCGTCAGACCCAAACGCGGACGACTCTTCAGCCCGCCCCAACACCTTCTATCGTCCATCCCCTATTCGAATCCTAGCCCGTCTCGTCTCAAAAGTTAACGCCGTCGCCACAGCGATGGAGCCCGACGTATTCCCGACTCTGACACGACAATTAGCCAAGGATGGGGTCGATCTTCAGACACTGGAAGCGCAGGTCGCGAAACAGGCGAGAGAAAAGATGGCTATTCAGGTGGTGGGACAGTGGCTGCCTGGAGAGATCGTGCAGGCCCTTGTTGGGGAATATGAGTATGTGTTGCTCCCCATTTCACCCTCGTTTAGGAATATTGCTAATTCTCGACCCCTCCACAGTCTTAGTGCCCTGACAGACCACATCGAATCCCAAACGGCTCTTTCATTCCAAATGAACGCTGCCTCAAGTATCTTGACACCTTCTGCGGACAAAGGGAATGGGGCAGTCAAGAAGCCGAACACAACAAAGAAGACAAGCAGTAGTAGAGGTGTGGACGCGCTTAAGAAGGTCAACACTCAGAAGATGACAAAGCTTACTTCATTCTTCAAGAAGAAGGTTTGAAGAGGAGGAGGGGGGGGGGGTTCGATGCCTTCCCCTCTGATTGGCGTCACCGTTTTCGCCATTTTTCATGCAGTCATATAGGAGATACTTTGGGTGCACCTTCGTATGGCTGAGACAACAATCCAGATCATCATAATTATACGCCTAGCAGCAACGTATAGTGTCGTCTCTGATGGAATCTCTGTGCTGTGACAAAGCAGTAGTCGCACGCCCAATCTTCTTAGGCTTTCAGACAGGTTGGATGCTTGTTCACGAGTAGATGCTGTTATGGAAGTTCTGCGCACAACATCGCGCGAGACGCGACGCGCACTGACGGGGGGAAGACGGGCGGGCGAAGGGCATGGGGTCCGGTGGCTGGGGAGGGGGGGGGGGGAAGGAGAGGTAAGCGAGGGGGGGAAGTGGGCGATGAGCGCGACGAGGGATGAGGGGAGGACGCAGATGTGGTCGATTTCGGAGCGACCGAACTCTTTCGTCGTCAAATAAACCTAGACGCACTCGATGGTGTTTCATGAGATTAATAATACATGCCAATCACTGGAATCTTCCATAGGATCAAACACACGAAACAACGGAAGTGATTGAAGATGATCGCGAGGGCATCCACAAGCTTATAATTTCCTGACCCAGGGAAATGGATAGCTCGATCCCAAGGACAAGTTTGATCTTTCTCTGCGACCAAGAACGAAAACTTGCGTATCCATAGGGGATACCATCATAGAATAACGCAACACACGCAAAATCACCGGGACTGAGCGAAGAATCTGTGAAAACATTGGGTCGCCTTCGGATTTCTCTCCGCGACGGCCACATTCTGAAGGACATCCTCCTCCCAATTCCTCCTCACCCTTTTCCCTCGTTCTCGAACTACCCAACCGCAACACAACTTCGACCAGATCTATAAAAGTCAGTAAGCCCTATCTAGATCCCAACAACTCGGAGTTAAAGTCCCGGCCACGATTATAGATCACAGAAACTTGTTTTTCTCTGGCAAGCTGCAGTCAACAAGACAACGCGCATGGCTCCATCCACATCCATGTCGCGGGTGATGTCGACGACAGCCAGGGGAGTGAAGCGAGATGATGTCTTGGTTGTGAAGAAAGCGAAAAAACTGATGCAGGTCCGAAATGTTGCTGATGAAGACGGAGACGAGGATATAGATGACGAGGAGAAGACGGAGGCACAAGCAGAAGCAGGGGTTCTGAATCTGGGAGCTCAGCTTACAGTTGGATATGAGGAGGTACGAGACGTCAAAGGAAAAGGTAAAGCCAGAGGCTTGTCAGAGAAGGCGAAACTCTCAACACCCCGATCAGGGCCCCCAAAACCCAAATCGGTGAATATGATGCATTCCCTGAATTCCAACCCTGTCGATGCCATCATCGTTCAAGATCGGGCTCAACCGCGATCGCCGGTGGCCGTGTTCAAGACGCCTCATTTCAACGCACTAATATTGACACCCCAGTTGGAGATCATGTCCGAAAATACTCCTGTGGCGTCGCCCAGTCAACGACCTGGAACCGGATGGATTTCTACGAATACACCAACGGCATATCTGTCCAATCGGTCGGCCTCATCATGTAGCCGAACGATAATGGGTCGAGATCGTTTGCAATCTCCGATCCCACATCAAAGTCACGTTCAGGCCAAGTTGACTTCGTTTATGAGCAGAGACGAAACGTTGGACATGAACGGAAGTGGCGGAAAAAGCAAAGTCGTTGGTGGTAGGAGCAAAGGGAATATAAAGTACAAGGTACGAACAAGTCTGGATGGGCAGAGACAAGGCACTTTGACATTCGGATTGAAATCGGGCGATCGAGGTAGCTCACCGTCGAACGCGAGAACGTCGGGATCACTTGTTGTACAGACTCTTCGCAGACCAAAGGACGATCTAAACGACCAGGCCGAATTGAAGGACGAACGAGTGGACGACGAAGACCTTGCGACTACTCCGGAAAACCTCCTTCAGGACACTCGGCGACAATACAGTCGATGTTCATCGCCGATCCCTGGGACGGATGATGAAAACGACGGGGGCTCGCCGGTACCGTTGCTTCAATCTTTCTTGAGTACCAGTCCGATTCATCTCTCTTTGCCGACAGGGTCAAAAGACTTCAGCGAGATTGCTCAGAATGATAATCCCCGCTTGAACTCAGCCAACAATCTAGGACATCCATCTGGTCTACAAGACCGCTCAAAAGAGGGTGCGCAAGGAGACAGGTCCAGCTCGCCGTCGACCCCGAGGACGATATTAGGAATGGAAAGAAATCCAAAGATCAAGCGAACGACTTCAAATCGGGACACTGAAGAAGAAACTCAACAGAGCAAGCGAGCAAAAAAGTGGGCTCCGTTTGGATATGACCAAAATATCGGCAGAAAGGGCGCGAAAACGTCGGCGCCCTTATCAGAGCTCGTTCCGTCTGGCCAGAACTCGCTACATACAATCGAAGCCATCTCCAAGCAGCATCGACGGTATGACAGCCTTCCATCCTCCCAGCGAACAGGACCAGAGACCGAAGTTGAGAAAGAAGAAGAAGATCCGGAGACTTCTCCGTTCATCAGAACCCCAATGCCAGACATCATCCGCGAAGCGCATCGACGGTTGGTGCCTGGTGGAGTCGAATACGGCAAGAAGGCCAAGGTCGATACTAAGGACACGACTTCGAGGAGGCTTATCAAGCTATCAACCGCGCACAAGCTCATCGAGGATGACGATGATGTGGCTGTTGAGGAGGAAGTCGATCTGCAACTGGGTCATGCGCCCTCCCATCCCGTAAAAGCTGAGCCTGTGGCGAAGGTCCCATGTGATTCTCAAGGAATCGAACATGTCCGTCCGACGAGCATGAAGGTCACACCTAAGAAACAGATAAGAAATTCGTCTACTGTCGAGCGATCTCCGGGCACTCCTTACAAATACCACCGACTCTTACAATCCATCACAACCCCCTCTCGCACCCGTATCTCATCAGTGTCCCCCTCGTCTCATGTCGGAACACCACATCATCGTCGAAGTCGAAGTACTTCTGAGCTTCTCACGACTCCTAGTAAACCCCTACGAGATGAAATCCAGACGTTAGCGACCTGGTCCCCATACAGAGGTGGAGAGACTCTGCATACGGTCGCGCTGATCGGGACCAGGCATACGAGCACAAGGGTTGAAGAAAGTGAAGCAATGTTCTCAGCAGGGACGTTGCCTCCAAGTCGTGATTCGGAGAGAAGCCAGGCGCAGGAGAGTGGAGGAGGTCCGAGCAGCGAGGATGATATCGTGAGCCTTGACCGGATATTCCTCCATGGCAAGCAAGAGATCGACCAGTATTCTGACGCTATTTATCTATTTAAATCTCGCAGCTCCCCTCGACAGCGCCTGACACACTAGCCTACAGGTTGATCGAGTCTTATTGCGACAGGGAGAGGCCAACAGAGGCCGGCAACGTCGCTGAAGATCAACACGATAAACTCTCTGAAAGTCGAGTACCGTCCAAACGAGCTCGCTTTCAATCCGCCTCCCCCTTCGCAGCAGTTACCAGTGCCTGGCACGGCGTGAAACAGGATGAGACCCCGACTACGAGCAGGACCACATTATCGAGTGCCCGGCGAAAACCACATCAAATGGTTAGGACCGAACAATCCACGCTCGGTGTGTTCGGTTTCTTTACCAAGTCTGAGCGAAAGAGCCCGGTTCGAGGGTTCAATAGAGCTTTCGAGGATGAGCCCGAGATGGACGAGGAAGAAGAACAGGGAGGTGATTTGGTCAGCTCGAGTCAGACTCAAGCTCTACCCAGGTTCAACAAGATGGTCGGCTTATATATCGTTCCACCGCCTCCAATGGACCCTCGATTGGCTCCAGCTGGAATCAGAGAATTACAACGGAGGCAAGAGGAGGACCGTGTCAAGACTAGAGAACGAGAGCGAGGTCAAAGGCAAGAGCAAGAACAAGAGCATCAACGAGACCAGGGTGATTCAGAACCAATCGTTCCTTCCTCCCAACCGAGTGAAACCCAACTATCGATCGGTGACTACACATTCGACAGCTTAGATGTGCCATCTTCTGATCCGGGTGGTGGACTCAGTCCCGGGTTAGCCGACTGGTGGAGGAAGATTGAGGCTAGGGAGGGTTGATGGGGCGGGGCTATATTGCACAACGATTATGTTATTTACTGTATCGATAATACTACTTCATTTCCGAACGATGCCGTTCAATGGTTGATGTGATAAAGCGCTAAGGAGGCAGCTGGGGGTTTACCCTCTCACTGATCATGGAGACATGGCCTCTACATTAGTTGCCCTCAAGTAGCTCCTTTCCCCCCGCCCCCCCCCCCAAATGGCTTTGACCGTGAGTCCTTCCCTGTTCTGCCCCTTTGTTTACTTTTTACCAAGAGACGCCCGCCTCTCTCCTTCCGCCTGCCCGCCCCTTCGTGCCTCCCCCAATTGGGACCGGCGGATGACGTTGACCAGGGCTAACGCGATGAGAACCAGTCGCCTTTGAACACTTTTAGATCACAGAGTTTGAGTTTCATATCGTCATCACCACTTGCTGTGTCACCCCCCCCCCTCTCCCCCCGAGGATAAAACGATATTGAAGTATAAATGTTAACCATCTTCTTACTCAGCTCGGAGGTATCATCTTTCCCAATAACACAGAGATACCCCTGTATCTGAAGCCAAATCAGTCAACATGTCAGCAGATAAACCTAAATCCGTCCCTGAGCGGGCTACTCAGAGGTCAGGTTTGCCCACACCCAATCGTACTCCTAGTCCTTTGTCCACCGCTCCCGTATCAAGCCACCACGAAACTCTAGCACCATACGAGAGCACACCTCTTCTCAGTACCGCGCCTTCTCGACCTTACACTCCCAGTGTTCAACAATCGCATGCCGCCCGGCCGCTGCGTGCTGCGCTTGAGACCGAATCAGGAATGAACACTGCACCGGACTCGCTCGATCTAGATGATGAAGAACCCATGTTCCGACCTCGAGCACCGTCTCGTCCCCGACAAAGCATCGGGGCACTTGTCTCACAACGATCAAAGTACTATATACCTGTCCTAGACTGGCTAGCGCATTACGATTTTTCGACGTTTGGTGGTGATCTGATCGCCGGGCTGACGGTTGCCTGCCTGATTATCCCACAGTCCATGTCCTACGCATCCTCTCTCGCTCATCTTCCCCCAGTGGCTGGTCTCTGGAGCACAGCGATCCCTGGACTTGTCTATAGCCTGCTCGGTACCTGCCGGCAACTCTCCGTCGGTCCTGAAGCTGCACTGTCGCTTCTGGTCGGTCAAATGGTCACCGATATTATCGAAGGAGACCCTCACTCTGTGCCTCAACACCCTGAAAAAGTCGCGATTCAAGTAGCGATAATTATCACCATGCAGGCGGGATTGTTCACGTTCTTCCTCGGCATCTGTCGTCTTGGATTCCTCGACGTCGTCCTTTCCCGTGCTCTACTTCGAGGATTCATCACTGCTATCGCAATTATCATCTTCATCGAACAGCTTGTTCCGATGCTCGGTCTGAATGCAATCCTTCAGCATGGGTCCTCGATGCATCCTATCGATAAACTGATATTTGTTGTCAAGAATATCGGACAGACGAATATCCCAACAGCTATTCTGAGTGCCATCGCGCTATCCGTCCTTATCGGCGCCAAGAGCATCAAGCAATATTTCAAAGACGTGCGAGCACTCCGATTCATCCCCGAAATCTTCTTGACCGTCGTGATCTCGACTATCCTGACCGGTGCACTCAGACTCGACCACAAAGGTGTGGCCGTGCTCGGTAAGCTCGAAGGCGGTCTGCATTCACCGTTTGGGATTCCCTTTCGATCTAGCTTTCTTAAACACTTTCGAAGAACCTTGCCGACGGCAGCCGTCATCGCAGTGGTCGGATACGTAGACTCAATCGTGGCTGCCAAAGAGAATTCGGCCAAGTTTGGCTACGCCATCTCGCCAAACCGTGAGGTGAGACCCGGTACCGCGGCCAGCTCCATGAGAACTACTGTATACTGACAGATGTGCACCCTTTTTCACAGCTTGTCGCACAAGGCGCCGCCAACTTCTTCTCTTCCTTCTTGACAGCGACCGGTGCTCTTCCCTCGTTTGGTGCAATTACCAGAAGTCGACTGAACGGAATCGTCGGTGGAAGGAGCCAGATGTCGTCCATAATCACCTCTCTCTGCGTTATCTTGACAGCGACTTTCCTCCTGCCATACTTCTACTTCTTACCCAGGGCTGTTCTCGCCAGTGTCATTACGGTGGTCAGTGTGAGATCAGCCACCTTAATGCGAGTCAAACTAACACTCAGTTGCTTTCTGTCATATAGGTCGTGTATAATATCCTCGCAGAGGCTCCGCATGATCTCATCTTCTTCTGGAAGATTCGTGCCTACACAGATTTCTTGCAGGCAGCCATGACTTTTATCGCAACGTTGTTCATCGACGTAGAAGTAAGTTTTTCGGCAAGCCACTTGCTCAAGGACCAGTCCCATGCTGATATATCTACGCCCTCTTACAGACCGGCCTGATCGCATCCGTCGGCTTCTCACTCATCCTTGTTATCCAGAAATCTACGAAAACACGTATCAAGATCATGGGCAGGTTACCAGATACGGACGAGTGGATTCCGGTAGATGAACACCCGGATGCGATCGAAGAAGACATGCCAGGAGTGCTTGTTGTCCGTATTCGAGAGAATCTCAACTTCGCCAACACTGGACAGCTCAAAGATCGATTGAGACGACTTGAGTTGTACGGTGCTGGAAAATCACACCCGTCAGATAGGCCAAAGAGAGAGTCTGCAAGGGCGATAGTGTTCCACATGAACGATGTTGAGGAGATTGATGCTTCGTGAGTTGGGCCTCTGCCCCTGGTTGTACTTGTGCGCCCACTGACCTAGTTGTCTGCTCACAGGGCCTTACAAATATTTACCGAGCTCGTAAAGTCCTACACCGAGCGAGGTGTTGGACTCTATTTCGTTCACTTGCGGACTAAGCAGATGGAGCAATTCGAGACAGTTGGGATCACACAAATAGTGAGTTTCGTCCCAAAACAAACCAGGTTGTACAACGTCTCTGACATGCTTGCCCCAAAAAAAGTTGGGAGTTTCCCACTTCCATCCGACCCTCCGAAGCGCGCTTAGAACGATAGAGCAACTTGGTTATGGAGGCACCGTGTCGAATAGGTGGGGGGATGACAATGCATAGCCCCACGCTTGGAAATTCCTGGAGTTGCACCAAATAAAATACGTATACATGTATCAACCTGTATCACATCTCTATACCATGTAGGTTCTCCTTTGTGATATTTGCCACTGGTTGAGCCGCCACATCCCAGTCGGGGGCTCTTGAGGAAGGAAGTGCGGCCCATGCACTCCGATTATAGCTTCATGAAGTTCCTCCGCTTGGCAGCCAAAACACTGCTGCTTGGCCTCTTCAGCATATCCTCGTGTCGGCGCTTGAACATGATTCGACCGAAAGTGCGCAGTCCAGATACGATATACGACCAGCAGAAGATGACAAAGAATCCTGCGACAAGCGGGCCGGCTGCGGTAAAAAAGGAGAAAGAGGGATAAGTATGCGGGAGTTAGCAGCGGCTGGTATTGTTGTCGCGCGAAAGACGGTGAGGACCGGACAAGTGGTGATCAAGGAAAAGAAAGTAAAGACTTGACGTACAGATGACCCAGAAGTAGGCGTCAGAATGTGCTAACGATTTAAAATCCTCGAAGTTCATGCCTGTGCGCCCAGAACAGTCAGTAACCAGCAGCGTTGACGAAGACTGGAATTGACAACGTACCGTAGTATCCAGCCATAAAAGTCAAAGGCAGGAAGATGACTGTGACCAAGCTCAACCGTTCCATTGAGGAATTAGTAGAGAAATTTAGCATGTCAAATATGTACGAGACGAGGTGCTCGCAGGTAAGTGTATACGAATCGAAATCCGCAAGCACCATGTCCAGCTACAGGTGAGGCAAAAGTGTCAGGACCTCGCCAATTTCAAATGTCCATAACCACTTACATGATCAACTACGTCTCCAAGGTAGAGCTTAGCGTTTGGTGCTATGAATCCCGCGGAATTCAGGGGCGAAAAAGGTACGGCTGAATGCTGGGAGCCTATTTGGTCCCCTACGATGTGCGCACTGCTCGCGTACAGCATAGATGCAAGTGCTCTTTGCGAGTCTTGATCTCGAAGTGTGTAGAGTACTCTGGAGAGTGGACTGAGAGCCCGTTTAAGTCGGGCCATTTGAGAAGTTATGACGAACAACTTTCGTACCATTTCTGTATGTGGGTTGACGAGGCATCCGGCCTCCATCTTCAAGATCTCGTTTTCGAATGTCTTCGTGACCTCAATTTCCAGGTCAACGACAACGTCCAGTAACGCCTGAAGGAGCATCGACCCATCCGGGTTCCTCCTGAGCAACCCGTCTTCTTGATCTAGTCGAAGATAGATGGGATCCAATACGCCGGAGAATTGACTTATGTTCATGGTGATGACGGTGCCATCCCTGAGCATAAAGACACTCATCAAGCTGGGGCGGAGCGGGATCATATACTTGAACGAGAGCTGGTCTATGATGACCCGGTGGGGTGTGGGAGTGATCTAGAGTGATACGATGTGACTGGTCAGTGGACGGAGGTCTTCACGCTTTGAGGATTCGTTGTCATTTTGACTTTTTCATCTGTGGCCACCTGTCACTCACAATGCGTCCATGTCCCCCGCTGACAGGCTGGACTGGATCGAATGCACCTTCTACCCCCGGAGGCAAACTGTGCGACTCTTCTTCATTAGGTTTGCCTGTCCAGTTTCGCCACTTGCTAGCAAAGCTTGCACCTGTACCTCTTCCACCCATTCGTGTGCTTAAGGATGCAGCCTCTTCCGCCTCGGCTAGCGCCTTCAGCTCCTCTTGATCCCCTTGCTTGATGTAGTGCAAGAAGCACTGCAGATAAAGGTGATTTTGATAAAAGTCTACCTTACTCCGAGGGTTTTGACTGGATCTCAAAGCATCTTCTACTGCCAGTGGATGGAGGCCGTATTTCACAGTCAAGGTTTTCAGGACCGAGAAATTCATTCCATCCACGTTTATCCATCTGACGGACTTTGGTTTTTCGTCCGTGTGGGACTTCGCACGCGCATTCGGTTTAGCATTGGTTTTACTTTTCGTCGCGGTTCCGTCGTCCTTACGATAATCCTGTTTTCCTGCCGCTTCTGTCGCATCCGAGTCTTCGGGCGAAGAATCTTTCCCCCAAGCGTCCGATGGTCTCTGACCATCCTCGCTCGCTAGCCATTCTTTGAGTTTGCTTCCGGGCACGTCCACTCTAGTACCATTCCCAAACGAGTCGTAATCAACGATTGTGACCCTGACCGGAGCATTCAGTTTCCTATACACTCCTGGGTCTTTGGTGACGTCCACACCGGGCTCGCTTCCGGTGTTGTAGAGCCATCGGTATCCATATCCACCTATCGCGGATTTTTCGCCTATGCCGTTCATAGACGACGACGTAACTGTTTCGTCTGTCTGATAACCCATGTCTGTCCGATCCTCGGAGGATGAGACTGACTCAGCCGCACCTGAAGGAGAATCGGGACCGGGGCTGGGACTCGGTTGTGATTGAGGGGTGTGGATACCTCGACTGAGCGACGACGTTTGTTGAAGACGAGATCGCTGTCGCTTCGCGGTCGATGAGGGTATAGGTGTACCTCCCGTCGCACCATACGAAGGCATGGACGCTGGAGTGCGAACGAGTGCATGATCTTTAGACTTGACCTTTTTCTGCCCATTTTGTCGATTACCCTGCGACAATGGATTGGATACACGTTGTTGACTCTGGCGACGTAGGGAAGCAAATGAGGTGTGCGGATTCGCTAGCTTGGGAGACCGGATGATATCTTGCTCAAGGAAGCCGGGAACGGGATTGGAACTGTTACCATCGTGAATGAAGTCGACGTTTCCTCTAAAGTTTTCTCTTGAAGGGATAGGGATCGATCGAGACGGTGAGTTCTCTGGCACGGGCACCGGGTGCGGATGATGTCGTTTGATAGGTACAGACATGGTGCCCAGTGTTCTTACTGGTGCCTGAGGTGAGTTGTTTCTGCTACGGGATAGTTCTGGAGTAAGAATCTGCCGTTGGGCTAAGGATAGGTGTAACCTAGCGCAGGTAGGTAGCGATAAATGACACGAGCGGAGCGTGTTGATCATAGTAGCACCACCACTTCGAAAGGCATTCCCGGGGTTGAGCAGGAGGGCAAATTGGTGATGGAGCAAACCCGTGAACAAGAAGAGACACAGATACAGGTATGCGATTTCGCTGTAGAGAGAGTCATTCCGTTGGGGGCAAAAGGGGAAGAGAGGGGGCGGTGGGGGTGGGGGG
>JANGFI010001839.1:268-37504 GCA_025758705.1 Goffeauzyma gilvescens | reverse complement strand
GGGGGGGGGGGAAAGGGGAGTGGGAGAGAGGCAAAGCAGGAAAGGAGAAAGGTTGGAAGAACGATTGTTCATGGAAGGAAACAACCTTTACCCTCTCGCTGGATATGCAAAACTGGTATTTACACATATACACGCACTCATGCACACCGCTACACTACAATCTCAACTGTCTGTCTTTGCCGTTCATCGGACTACAACAGCATCAGCCGCAACACTTACCGCTTTCGATTTCCCTCAGACAAGAAACAAAGGGGAAGTAGGAAGGAGTTTCAGCTAGTATACTTGGGCCTGCAGAAACGCCCCAAAGGATCATCTATTCTAATTTCTCATCTCGTGGAAAGAGAAAGGGAAAGGGCGGTGGAAGGAGCGATCAGTGTCAAGGGCATCCAAACTCACCTTCGATTCAACAGCTGTCCGGGCTACAATCAGTGACGTATATATGTAAGCTTATTTCTTTCGTCGCTGTCCCCGCTCCCCCCCTTTCCCTTTCCACTTCCCCTTGCATACGACTCACATCAAGTCAGCAAACCGTCTTATATCAGCTGGGCTAATAAACCACTCATGCTTCCCTCACCGTACCTCTATCTCGATTACTTATCACCCATCGGCCTATACAAACGAACGCAATCGTCATGACCTCCAGTAGTCGCCGCCATAAATCTCCTCGCCCTCAGTCGGCAGACATTCTCACTAGCAAACCGACCAGTCCTGCCGATATGGCTTTCCGGCAACGCAAAACCGCAACCTCTGGATTAGGAGACGATTCTTCTTCTTTTTCCAGCACGACCGCGCTTCCTCCCACGTACAACCTTCCCGCGACCGACCCGAATAATCCATACGGTTCTTCTAAAGTCCCGTACGGCTCCCATCCATCGTACTTCAACCCTGAAGATGGATCAACTTCCAAATTCGACAGAGAAGGAGGTGTTGATGTTGGTGCTAGTATCAAAGACCGAGAGATCAATGCGGTCGAAGATCGTCGGGAAGCTCGAGCGAGTCGGATCGTCTGTGCCGTTCTGACCATTTTGGCACTGATCGTACGCTTCTGGGGAATCAGCTACCCCGATCAAGTCGTCTTTGACGAAGTTCACTTCGGCGCATTCGCAGGTCAATACATTCGAAGAGAATACTACTTTGACGTCCACCCGCCATTGACCAAGATGCTGATTGCCCTCGCGGGTTACTTGACCGGTTTCGATGGGAACTTCAACTTCGATAATATCGGTGATAGCTATACGACTAATAAAGTGGCGTATCAAGGAATGAGGAAATTTTGCGCACTCTTGGGTGGTTTGACAGTCCCAGTGGTTTATGCTATCATGAGGGAATCTGGGTATCCGGTCTTGATAGCGGCGTTTAGCGCATGTCTGGTCTTGTTTGGTGAGTCATTTGATTACATTCTTCCAATAGCCGGCGTACTGACTCTCTTTCTCTCCCCCCCCCCCCACCCCCCTTCTGATCTCAATGCAGACAACGCACATGTCACCCAATCCCGACTAATTCTTCTCGACGCCGCATTCATCCTCTTCATCTCCCTTTCCATCCATTCGTACATCAAGTTCTACCAGTATCGTTACCTCCCGTTCACGACTCGATGGTGGTTCTGGATGTGCTCCACCGGATTCTGGCTCGCTTGCGTGTTGGGAAGCAAGATGGGTGGCCAGCTTATCTTTTTGGCGATTGGTTCAGCTGTCGTTTGGGACTTGTGGAATATTTTAGACGTGAAGAAAGGTCATACGATGGTGAGTTGTTACATTCCGGTATATCCATAGCTCCCCCAAGGTTGCTGTCGCTCACTTGACCTCCTTTTTTCACCTCGCTAGGGTTATTTCGCTCGCCACTTTTTCGCTCGAGCTTGGGGACTCATCGTGTTCCCGCTCATTATCTACATGATCTTCTTTTGGGTTCACTTCAAGGTCCTTATCTACTCCGGGCCTGGCGATAGCTTCATGAGCCCAGCATTCCAAGAGACACTGGCGGGCAACGAACTGCTATTAAATGCTCAAGAGGTTCGATTCTACGACACCGTTACCATCAGACACAAGGACACCAAGACTTTGCTTCACTCTCATCCCGATAGGTACCCCCTCCGTTACGACGACGGTCGGGTCAGTAGTCAAGGGCAGCAAGTCACCGGTTACCCTCACAACGATACCAACAATCACTGGCAGATCCTACCGACTAAAGAGGTACCGGAGACTGGCCGGGGTCGAGTCGTCCGACAAAAAGATATCATTCAATTGGTACACCTCGGCACCAACACGACCCTCTTGACCCATGATGTGGCTTCTCCTCTCATGCCTACCAACCAGGAATTCACGACTTGGCCAAGGGACGAGAATTCCGAGCGATACAACGATACCCTTTTCCAGATCCTGATGGAGGACGCACACGAAGGCGAGGCATTCAAGAGCAAGAGCGGGCAGTTCAAATTGATTCATGTGCCGACTCGAGTGGCCATGTGGACTTACAGCTCCAAATTACCCGAGTGGGCTTTCGGCCAGCAAGAAATCAATGGCAACAAGAACCAGTTGGATAAGTCCAATATCTGGTACGTCGACGAGATCGTGGCCGATGGCACTGGCGACGATTTCCGTAATCGGACGACTGTGATTGAAAACAAACCGGTGAAACATGTCAACTTTTTCAAGAAATTCATCGAGCTGCAAGTTCTCATGCTGCAACATAATGCAGGATTGACCGCTGACCACCCGTACGCGTCTGGACCTTTCAACTGGCCATTCGTGCTCAGCGGTATCAGCTTCTGGACCGACAACGAAGAAAGGAAACAGATCTACCTGGTTGGAAACGTCATCAGCTGGTGGATATGTGTTATCGCACTGTCTGTCTTTGTTGGTATCATGGGTGCCGATGCATTAGCAAGAAGACGTGGTCTCGACCCGATCGAAGACCCTGTCCGTAATCGAATGCTGCGAAATACCGGATTTTTCGTTGGTGTATGGGCCACTCACTATCTTCCCTTCTACCTCCTGAATCGACAGAAATTCTTACACCACTACCTTCCCGCCCATCTCGCTTCTTGCTTAATCGCGGGAACAGTGCTCAATTTTATTCTGGTAGAGACGGTCAACTACCCAATTAGTAAAGCCGGACCAACAACTCGACTAAGGCCGAGGATGAGGAGCAAGCTCGACCTACGAGGCGTCTTGATCGTAGCCACAGAAGTGGCAGTGCTAGTGGGGATGTTCTGGTTCCTCAGCCCGCTCACTTATGGTACACCAGCCTTGGACGGCGATCAGGTCTTGAACAGGAAGTTGCTCAGCTCCTGGTCTCTCCATTTCGAGGGCAAGGTTAACCACGAATAGGTTTAAGTGTCCGCTCTGGGCAATGCTGTAGTACAATCTAGGTTGCAGAGAAATCAATAAAATCATAGATCCTTCACGGCGGGAAGCAATCTCACCAAATAGCTCAGTCCATGCTACGTAGGAGTATCCCACGAGATCAGCTGCTGAGGTTGCAAGGGAGAATGACAATGCTTCGGACATGTATGAATGTATCAGAGTCCATGAATGATCTACAGCAGTGACGACGGCATTGACGGCAAACACTTGCCACTATGTCGTGTAGGGAAGCAGAAAGTCTTTAGACCAAGTCGACGATAGCCTATGACATGGATATCAGGTCGGCTTTCGACAGCGTATATGGAATGTACGTCGTGGTGCGGTATGTATATGGGGGGAGGGGCGTTATCGCCTTCGCCGGTCCTATCAGCACAGGGAATTTCTTCTACGGCAGCTTGTCCTCGAAAAGCCAGTCGACCTGCTGGAGGCAATGCCTTTCAGAATCGAGCACTCGGTGACCCCAAATGATGTTTGGTCGATATAGCTTTATCAAGTCGAAAACGGATCGAAATGCATGGACGGTATTCAACTAGATGAATACGTAGACGTTATCCAATGTGTTGCCGCCAATCGACCAAGCATTGGTTCGGCATGTTCCGCATTGCGAATGAATTGATCAATCAAGCTCTCCATGTGACATGCACGGCATCTGTCCTATATCTCTGCGTGACCGTGCTCTTCTCTAGCGGTGTCCGTTGTCCCATTCGATATGCGAGTAACCCAGCCTGAGCAATCATCAATCCATTATCGATACAGTACGCTTCGTGAGTGGCGTAGACTTTCCCACCTCTCTCGCTCGCCATGATGCCCATCATTTCCTGTAATCTCTCGTTGCAACCGACACCACCGACGATCAGAACGTCTCCTGAGCCGACGTGGGCCATTGCACGCTCAGTGATCTCGACGAGCATGGCGAAGACGGTCTCTTGGAGGGAGAAACATAGATCAGGGACGGTGATGATATCCGCGTTGGGGTCATGCAGTTGTTCAGCCGTTGGGTTGGGTGTGAATCGTTTATCGAGTGTATACGCTTCTGTAGCAGATAAGATTCCAGAAAGAGTGACATCCATTCCTTTGGTAGCGTAGTTGAGGGAAACGAGTCGTTTACCTCTTTTTGCCTCTTGTTCGATATTATGACCGGGAGCTGGATCGTTACTCAATCCCACCACACGAGCGAAACGATCCAAGCAATTCCCAACGGCGATATCCAGTGTCTCTCCGAAAATCCGATACTTTTGCTGACTGTACGCGATCACCTGAGTATTCCCACCCGAAACGTAAAGGATGATTGGGTTCTTCGAATGCGTAATATGTCTTCCCATTTCAATATGGCCCACACAGTGATTTGTCCCGATCAAGGGAATATCATACATCAAGCTGAGAGTCCGAGCGGCCAATGCGACGGATTGGAGTGGGGATCCCATTCCGGGTCCTTTGGTGTACGCGATACAGTCGATATCTTTGATTGTTAATCCAGATTGAGAGACAGCATCTTTGATGATTCGAAGACACCAAGCTTTGTGATGTCGTGCAGTATCGGATGGTAAGAAACCTTGACCAGGTGGCGTGACGTACGTGTGTCGGACGTTGCTCAGCACTTGAACGTCTTCGGTCGCAGAAGAAGAAGAGGAACCTTGGGTTGGAGGGGAATGAACGATGATACCTGCTCCGAATTTGTTGGCGGATCCCTCGAGACCGAGACAGACGTATCGACGATCCGCTACGGGTAGAGGCGAGCGTGGTTTGGCCTTGCGTTGTCTGCGCGAAGAAGGGTCTACGGGGAGTGGTGTAGATGAGGAAGATCCCGAGGGCGCGGCTTGGGTGAGAGCATCCGACATGGTGAGAAAGGAAAGATGGAGGACAAGAGCTGGTGAGTGGTAACGCGGGCGAGGTAGGAATACGCAACGTGATTGATTGACTGAAGTGAGTGGAGGCAAAGAGCCGTCTGGTCTGTTAGATGAAGAGAGTCGCGATCAACAGGATCGTTTAAATTGAACGGAGAGATACCACCGAATTTTGGGTTGCAGGGTTCGTAGATGATGTGTAACCTCTCGCAGTAAGATTCCCATTCCTTTATCCATTTCACTCCCAACCCATTCAGCACCATCACCCGAATCTGTCCCAACTTTCTTGGACTTGGGATATATTGCCCCCGTGACCCCCTTCCCAAGGGGCGATCTATCTGACGAGTAAACAGCCCGATCCTCCCGCGGCAATTGAATTGGATCATCCGCGGAGATCCCTTATTTTGATTGTATCTCTCCGCGTCAGGTCAGGGTTTGGGGGGGAGGGAGGAGAGGGAGGGCCGCATGAATGAATGGGGAGGAGGGGGTTCGGGACCGTGAGCGTGTACAGGGTTCACCTTAGCACGGGGAGAGACAGGGAAGGGCACAGTCTCATCCCATTCATCGTAATGTTGATTTCAAAACATGATCGCTCTTCTTCTCCACTTGGAGGCGGCAATCGATTCGAGCAAAATCTACTCTCTCTCTCTCTCTCTCTCTATCTCTGATGAATCAGTACAAGGCTGGTTCTATAGCCTACGACTCTATCTTGGGAAGAGAATCGTTCTTCGCCTCGCGATAATCCTCGCAGCATCCAAGTTCCGTTTCTTATGTCCCACAAACAACAGATCTAAAGAAGGATCCTCTGTTCGATCACTCCGCCCGCGTTTTCGCCTTCCAGGACTCGTTCACCTACACTAACCGATCGGACAACAAGGGACGAACGACGATCAGGATGCAAGCTCCTCAAGGTGGTAGCGGAGGAGGCTTGGGAGGTGGAGGAGGGGCAGTCAATCAGATTCCTCCTCAACAACTCCAGGCGATGATACAGATGATGCAGCAACAGCAGGCACAGTTATTGCAACAGCAACAGCAGCAGCATCAGCAACCGCAGCAACAGCAACATCAACAGTCTCAGCCTCAGCCTCAACCTCAACCTCAGCAACATCAACATCAACATCAACAGCAACAGCAACATCAACCGCAACAACATAGTCAACATCAACAGCAATATCCGCAACAATATCAACAGCCGCTGGTGACACCGATACAACTGCAGCAGCAACAAGGGACTACGGCAGGCAATCTAGGATATGGTATCGGTGGCAATGGAATGATGGGTATCACGGGTGGAACAGGGCAGCAGAGCCAACAGGGAGCAGTGGTAAATCAGAATCCTCAGGCCGCGCTTCTGCAACAATATATTGCGAATCATCTTCGACAGAATCAAGCTCAGTCAGCTACACAACCTACAACTCAGAACCAGGGCCATGGTCTGATGTCGAGCCAACAACAAGGCCAACAGCCTTCTTTTTCGCAATCACCTCAGCCGCAACAACAACAATCACATCAGCAACAGCAACAGCAGCCTCAAGCCAGCTTCCAACATCTCGCCGGTAATCAACAACTTTCCAACACGAATCTCAGCATGGCCGGTATCTCTCCCGATGTTCTGCAATCTCTCACCAATATCCAGGCACAGCAACAACAGCAAAGTGGACAGCAGCAGCAGCCCTCGCAGTCGCAGTCGCTTCAGATGACGCCGCATCTGCTCCAACAATTCGCGATGATGAACCAATACCGTGCGAATCAATACCAGCAACAACAGCAGCAACAACAGCAGCAGCAGCCACAACGACAGCAGCCGCAATCGCAGCCGCAATCGCAATCGCAAACGCTATCGCTTCCACAAACGCTATCGCTACCACAAACGCTATTGCAACAGCAGCAGCAATCGACAATGCAACCACCTCAGATCTCTTCCCCGCAACAAACCTCTCAACACTACTCCTCGTCTCCCCATCTTGGGAGTACCATGCAGCAAAACCAGCCGAATTCCCCCATGGTGCCTCCCGGACGAACAGCCTCCGCTGCGAGCTTCGTTTCTGCTCACTCGATGAACCCGAATCAAATGCAGACTCTTCAAGGATTATCGCCGGCGTTAGGCCAACCACCGTTGTCATACGGAATGAACCTGAATCAACAGCAACAGCAACAACAACAACAGCAGCAACAACAACAACATCAGCAGCAGCAGCAGCAGCAGCACCATCAGCAACAGCAACAGCAACAACAACAGCAACAGCAACATCAACATCAACAGCAACAGCAACAGCATCAGCATCAGCAGCCGCAACAGCAACAACAGCAACATCATCAGCAACAAGGTCAGCAACAACATAAATTCAAGTCGTCGCCGGTTCTGGGCAAGAGGAAAGAACGACCAGGCTCAAACACCCCGGCTATCACTCCAAAGGTGACGAAGAAGAAGCAAAAGGAAGCGGCTGCTGTTGCTGCCGCTGCGGCTAAACAGGCAACAGTTTCGCCTGCTCAACCTGCTCCCCCGATAGCTCCCCGGATGCAGGTGCCAAATGGGTTGTCGACGACTCAGCCGGGACAACAGCAACTGATGAGCATGAACGGTATTGGACTTGATGGGGCTGTGAAACCGGCGTTGTCAGGCCAGGTGCAAGGGCAAGGACAGCTTATGAACCCTGCCAACCTCCCACCACCTACTGCCTTTCCCTTCGACCCGAGACTCATCACCTACCTCTCGCTGGTGGGGAACCCTCAACAGGCGGCGATGCTTCAAAGGACTCAGCCTCAGCTCTTCGAGCAGGTACGAAGGGCGGCAATGATGCTCAGAAGTGGGCAGGTCAGTCATGCAACCTTGCAGACGATGCAGAGGTACAGTCAGGCTTTGTTGATGCCGCAACAGCAACAGCAGCAACAACAGGTACAGGCTCAGGCGCAAGCGCCGCAACTACAGCAACAGCCTCAACACCAAATACCACAGGTCGTACAAACACCGCCGCATGGTGCAACCGGCCACCAAAAAACGCATAGGCCTCCTCGTCCGCCTACCTCTGCCAATGGTACGCCAGCCGCAACACCCAATACAGCGGACGCACCTCCAGAGACGCCGACGGTGGGCAAGAAGGTCACGAAAAAGGCTGCAAAAGCCGCCGCTGCTGCTGCAAAGAGAACTGCGAAGCAAGCCTCTGCTGCGACATCTCCCGTCACGCACAAAGCCTCGTCACGAGCTGCACCAAATTCTCCCCCTCTCCTTCCTTCTCAAGCCCCGCCACCTACTTCCGCTTCGACATCGTCGCACCGAGCTTCATTTTCCAAAAAGTCGATGGCACCACCGACTCCGGCGACTGTCATGCCCCCACCGCCTCCACAGCCCACCGGACCGCCAGAAGAATGGCAAGGAGCACTCAACCCAAACCTGCCAGTCACAAGCATACAGCAACTCCCACCGACGATGGATGACCGGTCAGACCCTGAATTTGGAGGGATGCTTCCGGTCATGTCGAAGCGGGATGCAATCGTGGCGCGATACGCACTGGACAGGGACATCGAATTCTCTCGAGCTCAAGATGCCAACAAGGCAGAGATGGAGGATCGTGTGCAGCGGTGGTCTTTAGAAATCGCGACAAATCCTCCGTGGTGGATGATCGACAAAAGGTTACCGCGAAACCATCATGGTCACAGATTTGAACTCATCTGGCCAGTTGAGAAACAGTCCAAGAGGGAAAAAATGAGAAGAAAAGGTCGACCGGCACCCAAGTTCTCCAAGAGTCAGTGCAAAGCGGTAGCCAACGTCGAAGACAAACTCATTCCCATCCGGCTGGATATCGATGAAGAGCAGTACAAGATCAGAGATACTTTTGTCTGGAACGTTTCCGACGAGACGGTGTCGCCCGATATGTTCGCTAAAACTCTCTGCGAAGATTTCAATTTGCCAGAAAAGAGTTTTGTCGACAAAATCGCTGCGCGGATAAAAGAGGCAGTGGCCGACGCTGCCGGTGCCGAATCTGTACCTGGTTTACCTCTCTCGCATCGTGGAAAAGGTTTACTGGAAGATGACGACTGGTGGCATAAATGGCGGAGCGACTTATACACGAAGCCGATCAACCTTGAGGAGGAAGACGAAGAGGATGAGGACGAAGAAGATTCTGAATCAGATATACCACTTCCCGCAGAGGAACTGATGGCACGACTGGGCGAGATGCCGCATTCGCAAGATCTGAGGATTAAGATCCAGCTCGACATCATATCTGGCACAATGCAGCTCTCGGACACTTTCGAGTGGGATTTATTGTCATCCGTGACGCCCGAAGAGTTTGCAGAGACCTACGCGGCGGACTTGGGCCTGAGTGGTGAATTCAAGTCTGCCATCGTCCACGACATGCGCGAACAGATTCAAAACTATGTCAAGTCGCTCATCATCGCTCAATACCGATTCGACGGCCGACCTGTCTGGGAGCCCGAATTGGCCAACGAATTATTGCCACAAGTCACGGATCCAATTCGTCGGGATGACGCCTCTATCTACGCGTACACGCCGGTACTTAACGTCGTCACCGACAAAGAGGTCGCTTTGCATTTCCAAGAACGGCTTCCCACACGGACCAAAAAGGCAAGAGGCACTCGCGGTCGCCGAGGTGCTCTCAACCTGCCCGATCGAGAACCTATCAAGACGATGCGTACTCGCCTCAGTGACGGACTCGACGAAAGCGGCATGCCGATCGCTCTGGCCGCTGCACCCACTCAACAATCGTCTACATCGGTGCCATCTGCGAAGAAAGATCCACCACCTCAGACGAGTCGCAGAGCTGCCGCTATTGCTGCTCGAGCCAACATTACTTCAATGACTAACGAAGTCGACGATGATTTCTTACAGGAGCGTGAAGTTTCTGTATCCAGCCGCCCGAAGAGGAACAGGGTGAATACAGAGACACCGGCACCATCCTTGCCTGATCTGAGCAGCGCCAACGGCAACAACCTCTCGGATATGATCTTCGATTCTGAAATGCCAGCCAGTGAAATTAAACAGGAGACTGGGGAATCACATCATCAAACTCCCAACGGAGATGTTCCGACTGAGTGGCACTGCACAAACTGCGGTCGACCCGAATCGGCACTTAACGGAAGCGCGAAACACGATGGTCCATCAGGTCCCGGATCGATCTGCGAGACGTGCTCGCAATTCATGCAGTCGAGTGGTCAACCGTCATCAATGATGTCGACTGACCTTGTCGATTCGACCGAAAGCAAGCCAGTTAAAAGGAACAACCTACGGATTCAATCGCCTGATCTGTTCGAAGACGTAGCTTCCCCCGATTCATCCGAATCGAGTGACAATGAGGAACCGATGCAGTCAACTGCGAGTGTCAGCATTCCGTTACCGTTGCCGTCACCATCGAGACCGATTGGGAAGGCGTCCCCATCGAGACCGCCGCTTGGGAAGTCTTCACCATCGAGTGGAGGTTCCATCAAGGTGAAATTGCCTAGTATTCCAACACATGGACATATCGGTAAAACTGCTGAGAATCCGAGGCCTCCCGCTCCTAGGAATACGTCCAGTCACCACGTGAGCCCCCCAAACCTATTCTGCTTCTGCTCAGATCGTGTTTAGATGACTGACCTCTTACCCCTTCAATGTCTTCAGCATGAGCAACCTCCATGGCTGTCAGAAGCGCTTCGCAAGTTGCGCCACGACCGGCCTCACGAGCGGATGGATGCGGTCTACAGAGGGAAGCAAGGAGCGGATGCGGCGAATGATGCGGCTGCGTGGCGGATCAAGTGCTTGGACTGGTGAGTCAGATCGCGCTTATTGAAGTTACTTCTCTCTGATTTGCTTTGCATATAAACGTATGTACTGACTAAGATAAACTGAAACGATCTGCCTCTCAGTCCAGGAAAAGTCTACTCTCTCGGTCCTGGAGAGACGATCAACAATTTTGAGATCCATTTGAAGAACAAGCAACACAGGGAGAATGTCGCATCTCGACGAGCGGCTGAGGTGAACAAATAGGGACATGCTTAATGGGGAGTGTGGAGTGGTGTATATCAGGGCTATCATTTGGGGCAGAAGTTTTTGGCAATCATGGATATGTTTCTGTTCGCTAGTATCACTGGTTAGATTTGGATGTATGAACTGAATGTTCACTTTGGGTATATACTTAAATATATGTCACACTATCGATCTAGGGGAGCCCGGCCACCAAACCGGGATAGAAAGATTTGAGTAATCCGCGGTGCCTTTCTTTTCTTAATCTTAATCTGATTCCCAGTTCCAGTCTCAGTCCCAGTTGTCGCCGTCCGGTGTTGGGTTGCCCCCGACATCTCGCGACGTCACGGAAATATGATGTCACAAGCTAGCCAATCGGGTGAGAAGAGGGGGGGGGGGGTGGTTAGGGAATGAGGGCATAAATCAAGTCCAAGAGGTCAAAAATGAACCATTCAACTTCTATCATCCCTGTAACCAAGTCTTGTGCACTCTTAATCATCATCTACCAATCACCCAGCTCATTTACCTCCCAAGTTTCCCAACCCCACCTCTCAATCTTGTTCACCATGTTCCGATCCACCCTCCGAACTTCCACCAACTCCCTCCGAACCGCCGTCGTCGCTCGGTCGGCCACCCGCTCTGTTGGACGACGATGGGCTTCAACTGGCGGTGATGCACCTCTTGGATCTGATAAGCCTTGGGCTTTTACATCCCTCGCTGTCTTTGGTGCCGCTGCTGCGGCTCTAACTCTTGGGGGTCCCGAGAAGGCCGTCCACCACGGAACGACGCACATGCAGGAGAAGACTGAGAAGGGTTTGGACAAGAACACCCTACCAGAGGCTGCCACCGCTGCTGATGATGTGCGTATTATAATCCAATTGACCATCCATATGCTATGGGGAAATGTTTTGGCTGATAGTTGGTCTGCCTAACTGGAATTCTATCTGTTGTTCTTTTGTTGGGACGTGCCCTCTCTTTTACAGGCCAGCGCTACCGAGTCCTCGGACGATGCCAAGGTGAAGGAGTCTTTGGAACGAGCCGAGGTGGGTAATGAGACATGATTTTCCCATGCGGCATCAGTCTATTCTGACCGCAACAATTGTTGCACCTTCCGACTGCTTGTTCGAATGCGTTTGCTTCTATAGAAGTCTGACGCGCCGCAGCAAGCCGAGGCCGCCGAGACCTCCGACAAAGCCCCCTCCCAAGAATCTGAGACCAAGTCCTCCGGTGCATCCAAGAAAGAAGAATCCTCCGAAGTTGCCGACCCTCAAGAAGGCTTGAAAGTAGACGAGCCAGCCGTCCTGGAATCTATTCACCAGGCCGAGGCTATCTGTGTCCCCAAGGTCGCTATGGCTGACGAGGAGGAAGGTAACCCGCACAAGAAGGGAGAGGCTACTCCGGCTTCCGAAAAGAAGAAGTCTTCCAGCGATGACTCTGAGGAGGGTGCCGAGCCATCTCAAAAGGAGATTCTTGAGAGCTTGCACCAGGCCGAGGTGAGTGGACAAATACGAGGCCCCCCTTGCTGTCTACCATACCATACCCTTCCCAAGGGCGACCAGCTGACCAACATTCCATTTTTTGTTTGTTTGTTTGTGCAGCGAACCGCCCTGCCGACCGCTGCCATGGCCGATGAGGAGTCCAAGTAACTGGACTGTAAAGGTCAGAAACATACAAATAGGTAAAGAGATCGTGGTAGAAGAATAACGATTAGTGATGAAAGAATGGATTTTGAACGTCGGATGCAAATCATCTTTAGGACAAAGGAGTTTGAAATGTCGGTCGTGGACTTCGAAGGAGCCCCTTGGTCAAGCATCCTTTTCTTATAAGCCAGCCGAACCATCGTCATGTGATATCATGCCATCACAATGTTCATTTAGTTCGTGATATGTGACATGTCCCACCTTCTTCGTTGTCCATGCCGCAATCGAGACCTAAACTGACCTAAATTCAAACGGACCTGACCTACTTATTACTCGTCTCTTTACCTTTACCTCCTACCGCGTTCAGCGGTTTCCCACTCTCTGCCGCTCCACTCGCCCTCCAGGCACTCAGGATCGCCTCCTTGATCTCTTGGACTCCCGTTCCATGCCTGACAGAACTGAAGATCGTAGGTCCTCCTTCTCGCATGACGGCTGAGTCTCGCTTCATCACGTCGAGGGAGGCACCGACGTATGGAGCGAGATCAATCTGGGGGAAGCGGCAGGAAAGAAACGGCAGAGAGAGGGATGATAAGGTATAACAGAAAAAATGAGGTTCAGTTTCCCGCGAGTAAATGGGATAGAAATGACAGGAGATGCTCGGCTCACCTTGTTGATGATCAAGAGATCAGATTGGGAGATACCAGGTCCACCTTTTCGCGGGATTTTGTCTCCTCCCGAGACATCGATCTATACACGCAAAACGCCAACAAATATTCACTGGTCAGCCCGGACATACTTATCTTCCACGTCCCAGTGATTTTTGGGGTCTTTTTTTGATACTCGCCACATAGATGATATAATCCGCCAACTCCCTGGAGTAATTCGCCGCTAGATTGTCTCCTCCACTCTCTACGAAAAGCATCTGAGTATCGAACACCGCCTGAAGTTCTTCGAGAGCATGCATGTTCGCTGAGATATCCTCTCGAATAGCCGCGTGAGGACATCCTCCCGTCTCGATAGCTCGGATTCGACCGGCATCGAGAGCGTTGTTTCGAATAAGGAATTCTTGATCTTCTCGGGTGAAGATGTCGTTGGTTACAGCGGCTGAGAAGGGGAAGAACAGTGATTCAGTAAGGCTGCTAATGGATGCGGCCCGGGGAAGGGGGGGGGGGGGGAATACCCATATCTTACCGATGTTGTAGTCCTCCCTTAGCTCTCGACAAAGTGCCAGAAGAGTCGCAGTCTTTCCGGAACCGACAGGTCTACAAGTTAGGAAAACCATCCGAAACATTCATAAGCGGTCAGTACGACCGGATTCCAATGCAGTCTGACAAAGACATCTCCCAACTCACCCTCCAATCCCAATAGTAAACGCTCGTTCATTCCAATCCCTGCCCGAATAATCAGGCATATCCCTCTCCGAGTACTTTCCCGCATCCTCCAAGTGCTCGTGGGTATGTCCATGTTCATCAGGCGTGAACGTGTCTTGTCCTGCCGCATGTGCGTGGGCATGGTCGTGGTCGGGAGAGGAGTCGTTCGTTGACTTGGCGGGGGAGTCGGAAGCTCGAAGGAGAGCATCAGAGAGTCTGTCTTGGAATTGACAAATAGGAGCCGCTGTGGCTTGTGAGCCGGAGACTTGGTCGTTCATCTTGTTTACTGCGTTCGAAAGAGAATAGTCAAGGTGGGTGTACAAGGTTGCTTTTTTTTTTCTTTTTTTTTTGGGTCTCGTTTCTATGCGTCCTTTGTGCAGTGTATATTATATATACTCTTCAAGACTCGATAGATTGCTGTTGTATTTGTAGTGTCGTCAAATCCAGAGAGGATGATAGATAGGTGTCCCCATCCATTTTTACTATCTCTGCAAACTAGGCCGTCTTTGGGTGTCTCTTGGCATTGAAGCTCTTCTTCCCCTGGCCAGTGGTGACCAATCTCTGCGACGCACTGAGACTGTTTGAGGGAGGAGGAGGAGAGGGGGGAGGGGGCGGCGGCGGCGGCGGGTGGCCGGGGCCCCCCGCTTGAACGAGGACGGCACGGGGGGTTTCCCGATTTTGATTCCACCAGCAAGCCAGGGTTCGGAGTTGCCGAAGGGGCGTTACTCGGTTAGAGGGAGGAACTGTTGTGTGATTGGTTGGATACCTTGTGGGGTAGATATAGAATAGATTCATCCGGACCGCAATCGACAACCCCCTCCAACTGCCGCTAGATAAACAATTACGTACAGGCAAGTACTGTACTTGCTATTCAGGCATAGATATCTCACCAAACACTGCTGGCCTACAGGTCGTGAAGATCACACACTTGGTTAATGCGGAAACAATCTTAGTCAAACGGATTCATCGTCATGGACCCACTCCTCCCATGATATCTCTACTCCTCATCCTCATCCTCATCCTCAATCTCGTCGTCACTGTCAAGCATACTATCCACGCTCTGCTCATCGTCTGACTTCTGCCTTGGCTTCGACGAGATCCTGTCATAGCCCCTTGTACCAGAAGCGGACCGACGAGGCGTTTCGTCGAGATCTTCATCTTCCTCTTCGTCATCTTGGTCGTCGTCTTCCTCCTCAGACTCTTCTTCCTCTTCAATCTTGGAGATTACTGCTCTTCCACCTTTCTTGGCGCTGCTGGCGGTGGCAGAACGTCGGTTAGGAGCTCGGGAGCTAGGTGGTTCCGAGCTGACAAGGTGATACAGTGTACAAAGCGAGGTGCAAAAAGGTTCAGAGGAGTTCGTCAGCTTTGGAGGTCCAAGATGCAGGAGAAGGTAGCATAACAGCCTTGCGACTCCGTTGTGCAAATATTTCACTCACCTGATCGACCTAGTAGTTCTCTTCTCATCCATGGCCACATCAATATCGTCGATAAAGTCGAACACCTCTTGATATTCCTCTTCACCCCTCAGGGCATCCTCGGAGAATCCTTCCATTTGCTCTGGGAACTTCTTCGTCAACGAAGCCGAGAACTTGGTGAGTGCGTTTCTGGATGTCGCATCCGCTGGTGGCCTTCTTTCGATGATCGTACTAACCAAAAGGGCAAGCGAGTACAACTTGACAGTTTCGATCTCATCGGGCATGTAAAGCTTGCTCAAGAGTGATATGAATACTTTCTTCGTTTCCCGGTCGGTGATGTGGATGGCGGATCTGACGATGTCGCACGCGATGTCGACTTGGATCTGATAATCGACAGATAGACCTTCTCGCTCGACGATCTTGGCCGGGTCGGTCCAGTCAAGAAGGAGGATAGCCATTTGGGAAAGAGGAAGCATCTCAGCCGCAAGATCGGGGTCTTCCACGGTTTCGGCGAGTAATTCGAGAGTCGGGACGAGAATCTATGGAGGAGTGCAGGAGAAAATCCATAGAGACAGGGGCCGGGATGAGTAAACGAAAAACAAAATTGGGAAAAAAATGTAATGGTCGAGAAGCAACAAGAATTCAAAAGAAATCGCTCTCTCACCTTCTGCAAGTGTCTCTGATTAGTTGGAGACGAGTAACAGAAAACGGGGAAGAAGTAACTCAAACACTGTCTGAGCGCTTGATTCGTGTTGGTATCCGGCGAAAGGTAGAGGAGGAACAAGTGTCTCAGCAGACTCTCGTCATACACCCGCCCGGATAACATGAGCTTCGCGACACCTTGACAAGCCACGGCTTGAAGTTCTTGGCCGTCCATGTTAAGCGTGTGTCGAAGGAGACCGACGACACCGTCCGCGGGTAGGATGCCTTCCGTAAGTCGGGTGATGTCGTGGACCATCATCAAGTCAAAGAGGACTTGAGCGACCTTGATTTGAAGATCGCCTTCAGCGCCCTGAAGCTGTTGGAGGAAGAGGGGGAAGGAAGATTTGGCCGATCGCTGGGGAGGGGCGAAAAAGGACGTTCGAGAGGCAGAAAAAAGAGAAAGGGGGATGATTAGTCGTACTGCAACGTATCGCGCAAGATTTTCCTATGGGAAAAAAAAATGAAGAGACCCTCCTCACCTGGTCAATCATGCAACAAAGCCCTAAGCAGATCAATCCCTGACTTCGAAGTTCTTCCGATTCCTTGTTCGAGCACGCAGGTACGATCAAGTCAGGCAGAAGTCCGTGGAATACCGAGTTCTCCTGCAACGTTCCATTGACGCTCTCCAGTAAGTTGATACAGATGATCAAGGCACGTAGATCTGTCTCTTGTTTCTGTACACGTTCTGCCTCGGTCATGGGTTCAGATTGGTCAGAGGCGATATTGATCCGTCGTGAAAATCCATCGGCGATCGAGTATTCTGCCTCGGAGGGTCCGACGGAATCACCTCGACTTCGATCTTCTTCAGGTCCCATCCGAAGTTCCGTAATGACATCCACGATCACTCGAATCAAGTCTCGCTCGTTGTTCAGGATCTTGTTCAGGATGTTCATGCAGTGAGGAACAATCGTTTCGGGCAAGAGAGGTTCACAGATCATCTCTTGGGCAAGTTGAAACATCTTACGTCGCCCAATTTCGTCCGAGTAATCGACGTTCAGTGCCAACTTGCACAATTCGGCCAAGACGAAAGCCTTAGCTTGGGCGTTGATCGAAGGCGATGGGCGATCATCTACATCTACATTCGCATTTGTCTTGGCCTCTTCTCGAACAATCGCGATCACTTGGTTGAACTGTTCTTGAATGTAGAAAGCGAGGGCGGTCCCAACAGGAAGAGCGGCCTCTAGTCGTCGTTCATCTTTGGAGATGAGACAATGTTCAACGAAAACGCGGGCGAGTAGGGCTTTCTCGAGAGAAATTTCTTCCCAGAAGGCGTCTAAAGGAGTGCAGACCGAGTGATCGAGGCGAGTAACGGAATATAGAAAAAAGGGGGGGGGGGTGGGATGGAATCAGCGAATGGAAACGAAGCTAATAGCTGGAAAGAAAGGCTCTCAGTTCCACTTACCATCAAATTCTACAGCGTTCAAGGCTTCATTCCTTGTTGAAAACAGACTCAACAACGCATCAGCTGCGGCTTTACTACTCAGCAGATCGAAACGCTTCAAGAAATCGACTGGATTTCCCTCGACGCCGTCCAACCACTCCGCCAACATATTCGCCGCTGCTCTTCGCACGGCGGCCTCTCTATCGCTCAACCCATTTAACACGACTCTTTCGCGCTGTTGCACAGTAAGCGCCCTGGGGTCCGGTAGAGACTTGGCACTCAATGGCCCGGCATATACGATTCGACGGAGGGTGACATCGATGTCCCGTGCGCGCTCAAGAATGGCAGGGAGCGTCTTGGGTGACCGAGGAAGGCCGTAAAGTGCTGCTCGACGAACTTCGGGTGCAGGGTCGTACTGAAGGAGATCGAGAAGAACTTTTCGGAGTGGGACTGTGTCTGGATCCCATTCGTCATCGTCCTCATCTTCGTCGTCATCGTCCTCGTCTGCTTCCTCTCCTTCTTCTCCATCTGCGAGTTGACCCAGTCCAATCGCCGCCTGAACCCTGATAGGCGTCTCTTTATCGTATGCTCTCGCCAGAAGGACTCTCCTCAAAGCAGTGTAGAGGTCATCATCCAAGTTCTCGAGCCCATTTATCATAGTTACCAGTAACTGGAGCACGCGGTAGCGCACATTCTTGTCTTTCGCCTCGGACCCTAGAAGAAGATGTTTGATCAACTTGTTAATGAATCGAGTGGAAACTGTATCGGGTAGTTCATCGTCGTCGTCCTGGTCGTCCTTAGGCTCCGCCTTAGCATCTTGTTGACTCGTGTAACTAACAAATTTACCCATGAAATGAATCACCTTATCAGCAACATTCACGCCTTTCTTAATCACCAACACCCTGTTCATCATCTCCAAAACCGTGCTGTTGAATTTCTTCTCCCCAATCAATCGAATCACAACTTGATCCTCTCTCTCAACTTCTTCCTTGAATTCTCCACATTTGTCTTGGATCTTTCGAAGTGCCACACAGTTCTTCTTGTGATTCACGGCGGTGGTTTGAACTTGAGTGAAGATAGGTGGGATAAGTGCGAGAAGAGATTCGAGTGTAGATGTTTTGGCAGAGGAGGACGCTGTCGACCCTTTAAGGGCCTTGTTCGTGGCGACGGGCATGATGGATACCGACGGGAAATGTCCGTGGCTAGGGCCAGGCCACAAGGAGGTATTCGTTTGATTATGGTCTTGATGGTGGTTTCTAAGTATGTGGGAAGATTTTCACTTGTTTTGACTGTTCACCTTACAATGCCAATATCAGATATGTCGAGAGTTTGATCGGTGAGTCGTGTGTCCACCTTTGCTCAGTTGTTGTCATGCTCACTCTCCTCCCATCCTCCGAACCCTTTTTCGGGTCAGGGGGTTGTTTCTCTGTTGTTTTGTTTGTTGACGCGACTGATAAGGTAAGCAAAAGGTGTTCTGTTGCTCATTCGGCTCCGAGACGCGTCGAAAATCGTTCAACCATACCACCGCGGCAGAGTGTAAACAAACCCAGTTTCCACTCCAGTTCTGGAGACAACCTCCCCTCCCCCCTCCTCCCCCCGGTTCATTCTTCGTCGTCGTCGTCGATCAAATTTTGACATCGCCAACCAGTTTTCAAAGAGCCGCGTAACGTACACGAATATGCTCAGATGAAACTTCCTCTGCAGAATCCTTGATTTATGATAGAAGGTCCGAGTTGCCTTCATAGATCATCTGGACTTGACACTCCTATCAGGCTTGTCGATGAAACCGGATCAAGACGGCCTCGATCACAAAGCGAGCAGGAAACACCACAATCTGAGTCGCTGCATACAGTATAAAAAATCACTGCCCCCTTCCACCCGCCCATTATGTCATCCTACAATCGAATGAGGGCCTCATCCTCCGTCCACCAAACCCCTCTCACATCCAGCAAATACCTTCCGTCCTCTCTGAAGTCTTCCAAAACACTCGGCTCCTCTTCTTCCAACATGAATAACAACCACAACGAAGTTGCCGATCTCCCGATTGAGGGCGCTCAAAGACTCTCAGAAGCGCTCAATAGCTCGTTTTCGATCATGTGTGGACCTGAGGATATTAACAAACCCACACCTGGGTTTGTACAGCTCGTGATGAGCGCGTTTGTGGCGGATATGATGGGGATCGATGCGACTCATGTTATTAGGGCGAGGGATGCTTTGTTGCCCAGTATGGTGTACAAGGTGAGTGGTGGTCCGTGATCCAAACTTAGCGATAAAGATATGATTGAGGCATGAACGAAGGGGAAGGAGGGGGGACTGAGGTTAGATTTAGGAACCTTGCTGCCATGTATCGCATTGTTTGCTTTCGCCTCGTGCTAACGACAGAATCCTTTCGGACTGGTCCTCCTCCCACCTGCTCCTCTTCCCCCCCCCCCCCCCCTCGCCTCTCCTCCTCACATTCAACCCCCAGGAAATTTACACGGACGCCCTCCAATTCGCCATGTTCTTCCGCCACTGTCGTAAATTTTGTGATGTGGCCGGCATTCACGACTTGAAACAGTCCGACCTGATACGACCAGAAGGGCAACGATTCCGTCAAATCCTGTCCTACTGCGTCAACTTGGGCAGTTTCTCTGACCAGAGGCGGGTGTTTGTGGACGAACTCTGGGCAGAGTGTGATGCTGAGCGAGTGAAAGTGGAACGAAAGCAGGTTGGGCTGGAACGACTGACTCGGGAATTGCAGGAGGAACAGGTAAAAAGGGAGGCAGAAGAACCTTTAGCGGCGGATCTGAGAGCTCAGAATAGAGAGTTGGAAGCCGCTTTATACGGGCTGAGACAAACGCAGGTCAAACTCAAAGAGGAGACTGACGATTTGGACCGTGAGAGGACCGAGTTGAGAGCCCGATTGGTGAGTACAAAACGAGGTTATCTCTTGCAAGGAACTGACGTGACAATACGCTGACCACCATCATCTCCGCCCTTCGCCTCCATTTTCTCATTACGGTGATTTCCCTTTCGTCTAGAGCGCCCTCATCGAAAGAGAAAATGAGGCAGTTAAGGAGAACATCGATATCTCGTCACGAATCGTCCAATCTCCCGTAAGGATCAAGACGAACATCGCGAGCATGGCAAGGCAACAAGCAGAGCTCAAGCAGACTCACCAAGCGCTCGCTCGTCGGGCTAGAGAATTTGAGTCTCGACTCGGAGTCATGAAGGATCTCGAGGTCGATCTGCGAGGACTGATTGATTTGGCCAAGAACGTGGATGGTGATAAAGCGAAGGTAGCGGAATTGAGGAATGAGATCACAAGGGTCGAAAACGAATTGGCGGGGGAGGTCGTGAGGCTGAACAGTACGATTTCGAGAATTGAGGTGAGTTTTTTTTCCTCCATGGTTTTTTCTTTCTTTCCTTCCTACGTGACGTCTTGTCGTTTCTATAAGACACGGCCCACTGACCCGCACTTACTTATCCCGTCTGGCTTGACTTCAACCCATCAGCAACTCGAACGTCAAATCATGAATTCCCGAGACCGTCTTGAGCGACAACAAAGAATGGCTGACGACGCACGAAACAGAAAGAAGGACGAGATGGAGAAACTCCGAGCTGTGCACGCGACCAAGTTGAAAGAACGAGGTCATCAGCAAAGGGAAGTTGAAGCCATGCAGATGGAAAAACGGGCGATGGAAGAAGAGATCGAAGCTTTCCGCGAGCAAAGCGACGCTCAAGTCAATAAGGTGGTCGAAGAGTACTTTGAGCTCCGAGATCAGATGGGTGAGTCTCGAAGATGCGCCTTTATACACTATCGCATCGGTGTCCCTGAATCTCAAGGGACACAAGAAGGCTGATTAAATTTTGTTCTTCGGCTTGCTCATTATCGTTCCCAGATGAATACATGCGAGCAGTGAACTCGAAGCTGGGCTTGGATCTGGATCGAGTTCTCGCCTCCAAGACATGATCGATCAGATACGTTTACCCACTCTGCATCTTGCTCTGCTCTTTTTTTTTCAAGCCCATCGCCATCCATTTCTTCGTCCGATTGATTCGGTATTAGTTTGTATCAGCACATGTAGAATATTCTAGTGGTCATATGCGATTTGGTTTTCTCATCCGTAATACCGTTGTGAACATGGTCATCGGCGGAGAAGGGGTAAAGGGAATATGCCGCGACAAATCGTTGGGATCTCCGGGACATGGCATTGAAGCCATCCCTCCCCCAACTTTTTTCAAACGATCGACCCGAATATCAACTTTTCGTCGCTACCGTATGAACAAGCTATCGCTCCATGAAGGACGAGTGCCTTTCCGTATGTTTCACCTCTTCACGCCCGCCCACTAATCCCTGCTCCGTCCCATTCGAATCACCTTACATTCGTCTCCCGATCAAGCCAAATCCGCAGGATCAAACGCCGACAACCAATCCACCTCTCGTGAAAACGCCTGATCCCCCACCGAATACCTCGCCTGAGCCACAAATGAGGAGTCCCGAGCCGTAACTCTAACGTCCATCCCGAGGGTCAGACGTTCTCCAATTCGTGTAAAAACAACTCGGGAGAGGCTGGAAGGGGAAAAGGTGAAGTCGGCCAGGTCCTATTAAGAAGCCTCTCGCAAGAGAAGGAAGAGGAGAGAGGGGGGAACGGGGAAGTTAGGATCCGAAGGACGAGGCAAGAGGATAGGAATCAAGGAAGTACAGAGGGACGGGTCGTGATGGCAAGAGGAGGAGGGGTGGGGCGAGGGAGAAATCGAAATAATCAGAACAAAAAAGACCGGGAGGGGTTTAATGCAGATTGATGGAAGAGGACACGAGCTATATTCCCGGACGCTAGCATCCTAATACGAGACCAGGGATACCACAGCAATAGAAAGTCGACCTTGGTCAATCCTTGTGAAATGGGAAACAAGAACGGAAAGACAAAAGGAGAAAGCAAGAGCGTCAAGATGTCCCTCTTTTCCACATTTGGTCCCACTACGCCGTTCCCCCCAGGCATTTAACCTGTGCCCCAACACCAAGCCGAAAGATAAGAGATCCGCTTCGACAACGCACACAGATACCATCAAAAGAGAGAGAGAGGCCCGCCGATGCTCATGCTCATTTTTACTTCTAGGCCACCCGATGACCGCTCCCAGAGGTTTTCCCGGACCTTTGCAACTTCATCATGGCAATCAGCAAGTGATTGAGAAAGGTAGGGATCAGATCGATGCGAGTCGGTCCGGATCCTCCTGTTCGGGAATTTTAGGTCATCGAAGAAAGTAGAATAGAAAAGGAGCGATTCAAGTTCCCTCGAGCGCGCGATGAAGACGAGAACACCGCAAGGCGCCCGTTTCTTGTATTTTAAGCGACTGATTTGACTCGGACTTGCGGCAACTGAGCAGATCAGCATTTCCTTGCCACCGAAAACGGTAGGTCGAAACGGATTGCCGGGTCTTCCCTTGGAAACCGCCTTGGTTCAACTCCTCCTTTTGACCTCTGCCAAGGAAAAAATAAAACGAGATCGTTATCCTTGCGACCCTTCTTCTTCCATCTCCTTACCCTTGCTTTCCGTCTCCTCTCATCCTGACCCGAGCTCTCGGCGACGAACGTCCCGTTCCGATCGATTCATCTCATGAAGTAGCACAAGATCATTCGACTAGAGAGTTGATCTGTGTATCTATACGATGGAAGTGTCGAGAGTTTGGGACGAAACAAAGAGGAAGAAGCACAAGAGCGTAGAGACGAGAAAAGAAAGGATCGAACAGAAGACGTGATCTGTCCAATCCAATTTTAGCGAGAAGAGGAGAGCGAAAGGTCGAATCCCGCGGGGAAGTGCGAGATGAGAGGATAAAAGGGATTGTTTGTGTAATATATTTAGGGTTGGGGAGTTCTCCGATAACCTCCTTAGGTTGCTTCCCTGCCAAGAGAACGAGAAGGACATCTCATCCTTCACGACCTCTCACCACCCTCTCGACCTACAAGAGGTTGATACTGCCCGATCCCGGATTCCACTAGTGAACCCGGAAGAAAGGGAGAGACCTCGAGATCGTTCAGCTTGCACAACGAAGATGGCTTCTGCATTTCTCTGAAGAGAAATGAGAAAAGCGGGGACCTAAGAAGAGATATGGAAAAGCGATGGTATCACTCCCTCTCTTGAATGTGAACCTGTGTAGGAGCCAACATTTCTCTCTCGATGTTGGACATTGGTGGTCTCGCGAAGGGGCAAAGGTGAAGTCTACCGGCGAGGAGCGGCAAACACGGGGTAATGAGGAAGGTCTTGGGGAGTCTGAAAACCGTCTTGAATCGTTCCGAGGGCACCTGTTCGTTGTTGGGTTGATAAGCTATTTGTGGATATACCCTATCGTGTTCTTTTAGATGATATGGATTCCAAAGGAATCGATTTGATCGAGCATGATTGATGTCCTAGTGTAAGACCTGACCCAGTGAATGACGCTCCACAGTCCAAGGAGTACCTGTTGGCAGAAGCTGATCCGACCGCCGACCGGAGACGCGTCCGTCCAGGGTTGTGATCTGACACGCGCTTGGGGGGTATTATCATCCGTTCGAGCCTTGACCGGTCCAAATGGTATGTCTGCTACACTTTTGACGTGTTAAAAACAGTTGGAACGTTGGCGGAGGAAGCCTAAAAAAGATGACGAGTGATACGGCGACGCGACGGACTCCGTGTCCATTCCAAACCAAAACCACCCGTTTCGGTATGGAATGGTACGGTATCTTCATTACTTCCATTTCAATTGCTTCTTATCGCCAGAAGGGAATTCCAAACCTGGGCGGCCCACAAAGCACTCATATTAGTGGGTACATTGGGTGTACCACAGGCACACAGAAGAAATTCTACCGGCATTCTGGAGTGATATCGTTCTTTACAGAGCCCATACTACGGTGACCACCCGGACGCTACCAAGTGGATCCCTCGAGCTCAACAAAGGGTTAAGAAGAGACCCACGCTTGGCTCCGACTTTACATTGTTGTCCTAAGGATTTTACTTCCTACTTGACCTTATCCTAGCATCCTTCCAATCCCTTGGTGTACCCAGTCGACATGATCGGTGGACTCACCCCGGGTCAACGTGACCTTATCATCACCGTCACTGCACTCAAGGTCCACCTTTTCTCAGCATACCGGAGCACAGACTTCGAAGTCCATCGCAACTGGCTAGCTATCACCCATCGTCTTCCCCTCTCAAAATGGTATATCGACACGACATCACAATGGACGTTAGATTATCCACCGTTCTTCGCGTGGTTCTCTTGGATAATGGGATTACCTGCAAAGTGCGCCCTCAATCTCAGTCAAAACTCATGGGCGGAGTCAGTATTGAGGCTCTCGAAGGACCCGGTTGAGAGTTGGCAGACAATTGGGTATATGCGGGTGACGGTACTCGTATCAGAATTGTGTTTATTGGCCGCAGTATTGAGGTAAGTAGAGCGGAACGAGGTTTTCTTTATTTCTTGTTCTCTGAATTTAGCTGTAGTTGTGTAGTCAAATGGTTTGGGCTCGCTGACGTCCAACTTACCTCCATCCTCCACCTCACCACATCTCAGGATAACAAATAATAAATCGTCCAATCAACCCTCGCAACGATATGTCGCACTAGCAATCTTCCTCCATCCAGGCTTTCTGATACTGGATTCCATCCACTTCCAGTATAACGGTTTCCTATTCGGGCTCATGTTATTCAGTCTGGCAGGCGCAAATGAGGTGAGTACGCCTCAACAAGGAGGACAATTACAGCCCCATGGGTGGTTGGGGGAACCGGCCGGGTCCTACAATCGAGGTCACAGAATAGAACGCAAGGATTTGGTGGGGACCGATGACGAGGCGTTCGGAGTTGTGGTGTTCTACCTTACACGCGACAGTGCCTGACTTGACTTCCCGCCTGTGTTTAACCGTTCTGTTTTTTTTTTGCTGTTTTGATAAAGGGAAACCCAGTAATGTGTGCAGCCTACTTCGCTGCTTTACTGAACTTCAAGTGAGTGCAAACACGCAGCATCGGTAGAGTATCACAAACAAGATAGGTGATAGCCGTATGGCCGGGATATTTGCAGATGCTTACTACTCTTTGCTTTGTTTCTGATATCTTGCACTTCCAACCACTTCCTTTCTTACTTCTTACGATTTGGGTTCTCAATACAGGCATATATACATGTACCTGGCGCCAGCATGGTTCGTCTACTTGTTCCGAGGATACTGCCTGACGCCTAGTAGTGAGTTGGGAGTCGGTTTCTATCCCTGCTGCTCCTCGGTTGCCTTGGGAAAAGACAGCTGATGCCCTGCCTAAACTTCAATGATCGCTGCTATCCCTTCTCTGCGTTTCTTACTCAAGACGGTCTCGAGTTGAACCTCTCCCAACTGGTAAAAATCGGTGCAACCACGCTCTCCATCTTTGCGCTCTCCATCGGACCATTTCTTTACCTCGGACAAGGCGCTCAGCTTTTGAGCAGGTTGTTTCCGTTCACACGAGGCCTGATGCACGCTTATTGGGCTCCAAACTCATGGGCATTGGTGGCGATGTTGGATCGGGTGTTGTTGAAAGGTAAGCCAGCCGAGGTAGTGCTCGGTGATGTCAATCGCCCCTTCTCCGCTCAAGGCATTCTCAGTAGCCGCATGTCGTCGGCGCCAGAGCATTAACCGTACCCTGGGATCTCCATGACTGACCCAAAACTTTCGATTGGTTTGTATTGGAACCGATGGAAAAAACAGCGACCCGGATCCTCCACCTTCCTCTGGGAAACCTCTCCGAAACCGGAATCGTCTCTACTTCTCGAGGTCTTGTGGGAGACGCCAATTTCGCCGTCATTCCTGACATCAGACCTAGTCACTGTTTCGCCTTGACGATAATCGCTCAGATAGTAAGTCTGCCTTTCACGCTTAAGTCCCAAATGCCGTTGCGGAGGGAACCTACTCTCCATCTCTTTATCTGTAGACTCTTTCTGACCTTTCGTTGCGCTTCGTTTCGTTTCCTCCCTCTTTTCTCCTGATCTAGATACTCCTAATACCTCTTTGGCGAAAACCGACATACAGCCGTTTTCTTGCCGCTGTGACACACTGTGGATTTGCGAGCTTCATGTTCGGATGGCACGTCCATGAGAAAGCCGTCATGTTGATTCTCGTTCCTATGACGTGAGTAGTGTACTCGGCTGTAGCGCGTCGCGGGTTCTTGACATCCAAAGCTATGTTGCATCTTGGAAGTGGCATAGTCGCAGAGCCTCTTGAGTTGACCGCGACGCCCGCCCTACATTCTTTACTTTTCTAGCTTGCTCGCTTCGGACAGCTATGGATACTACCGCACATTCCAGATAAGCTCGGTGACGGGTATCTTTTCTTTATTCCCTTTGCTTTATCAGCCAATAGGTGAGAACAAGACGGCGACCTCGTTCCTTTTCTTCTTCGTCATGGAGCAAGGCGGACGATCAAGGCATACTGAAACCCCTTTCTTGCTTTCTCCCATGTTTTCCTTTGTTTTTCTTCTCTTTTCCTTTTACGATCTCACCATGCCGTTGATTTACAGAAACGCCAATCAAATTGGGCTATAGCTTGATCTGGCTGATAGTCGTACACCATCTAATATCTCCGCAGCGCCCGGAGAGATCGTGAGTTCCTCATGACTGCCCTTCTTCTTGCCTTGACTACCCCCGCCCCCCCCCTCCCACTACGACGGATATCAGACCATAACACTGACTTCCTTTTCTAACAGATCACCACCATTGACCTTCCTATCTTCACCTACCATCCATTCTCTCGAAACAGCCTATCTCTACGGGTTTACCCCAATCTACATCCTGACCTCTCTTTTACCCCATCTATCAGCAACGAAACAATGGGAATTCCTCCCTCTTATGATCGTTAGTGTGTATTGTAGTCTTGGACTCGTATGGAGTTGGCTCAGATTGATAGGGCTGACGATGGGGCAGATGCAGATCTATGAAGGGGATGGGGACGGGGACGGGGATGGGGAGCGTGAGTCGACGTCGGTGAACGCGATGAAGAGGTCTGGGTTGTCTGTAGATGCGAAGACTAAATAGTTTTAATCAAAATGTTGGATGATGCATAGGATTGGAGTAATGACGAACAAAGAAGCAGGAAGTCGGAGACAGAAGAGAGGAGAGTCTCTACGAAGGCGACACTGGAGATTGGTCTCGTCTCAGGTCACGACGAATTTGAAACGTCCCAGGTTGCCACAAAGTAAACAATTGGCGACCCCCACCCCCCAACCGATTGAATTTGAAACTGGACGCGACCGAGTGAGGGCGGGCCATGCTTGACCGGAACCTCCCCCCCCCCCAAAAAAAACATTACGACACACCGCGGACGAAGGGTAATTTTTACTGAGAACCTCCCTCCCCCTCCCCCTTTCCCCTTCCTTCCCTGCCGCGCCGGCCCCTGCTCCCGTTCTCCTCTCACCTTTAGCACATACCACAGAGTAAGCTGGGACTGCCATTGATGGCCGTCCGCGCAATTCGACCACCTCATTCACACCTTCCACTCCAACACTTTCACGTCACCAACCACCACCATTCATCTATCAGTCTCTCTACGACACTCCAACAGCACCTGGCGCTTGACAGAGTGGGGAGGGAGGTGGAAGGGATCAAAGGGGGGTATTACTTTCATCTACACATCTATCTATATACATCGTCAGGTTCAAAGACTCAAGCAACACTAGATAAGAGCCCAGTTCCCTCTGAAATTTGATCTCGATCTTGATCTTCCTGTTTCAACCTCCACCTTCCCCCAAGAAAATCTAAAAGGCCCGTCTTGGGTCTCTCTGCTGTGTCGAATTGAACCAATTATCCTTGGAACTTTCTCACGGTCTTACGGGGCTTTCTTAAGGAGTCGGGGTTGAAGTTATTCGAACAATCAAGCTCCTCTTCGTTATATTAGTCTTCGGTTCCGGTTCGGATCCAATTGACTGATCGTTTGAGTTCCAAGACTAGACAAGACAACAATAGACAAGAACAGGACAGTTCACTACGACGAACGATCGACCGAAAGACCAAGAATCGGTCGAGATCCAGCGAGTCTCCGCACCCACCGCTTCTCACGTGAACCGTCTCGTTTTCTTTCTTCCTCTGTTCGCCGTCACGCACCCATCGATCATCGAACGACGACAGACCACTTCCCCGATTCCTACATCATGACTGGCCCCACCGAGACGGCAAAGCGTGCAGAAGCAGGAGTAGGGGCAGGAGATTCACGAGAGTCGACCGGTGTTGCCCTATCCGGTAAAGGTCCGATCTCCAACGTAATGCATCAAGAGACAGATGATCAAGACGGCTTGGAAGATTGGGAGAAGGTGAGTCGTTATCGGTTTCCTTCTGAGGATTTTCATCTTTCGTTGGGATACGGTCCACGTTGGACAGAGTAGTCCGTTCAGTCGGACTGTTTGCCTTTGAAAGCCCGCGACGAATTGAAATATAGTACAGCAAGCTAACATCCATCCCGGCCGTTTCTTTTGCAATCTCGCTCGCTCGCTCGCTCTTGCTGTTTCCGAACATGCAGGACGATTTCTCAGCTACCTCACAACCATCCCAAGATGGCTGGGTCAATCTGTCTTCCCCCCAAACGCAACCGACCAAGATCCTTGGTAGATCAAGCGCCGAAGGAGAGAATGGTCATGGCAGTGCGAGTGCCATTGCGAGCGCGAACCAAAGTGGTAATGATTCTTCTTGCGTCTTGCCCAACTCTGACTCTGGAGGAAACAAGAAAATCTTCCCCCGACACACCGCCGGCGGTGGTAGTCACATGTTGTCATCAACCTCAACTCCCGGACAACAGTCATCCTCTACCTCTTCTTCTTCGTCACCTCGTCAGCCCCAGATTCTTGCTCGGCCACATTCTGTCACCCGTGCTTCCACCACATCATCCTCTTCCTCTTCGTTCGTATCCGTATCCGCACCGGGCGCAGCATCTCCATCGCCATCTGCCACGACTTCTCTGTCCATGTCTCCACCCGTCATTCTTCCTCGGCAGACAAACGCGGAGAGCTCCAATTTATCGAATTCAGGTACCCCGGCACCGGCACCGGCATCAGCACCAGCTTCAGGGTTTATTTCCGCAATTTCAACAAGCCCATCGACGCCAAAGACGATCTTGGCCAGAAAAGATAGGAATGGATTAACTGGTGGAGAAACAACATCGAGTTCAAGTAGTGCAAGCTATGGCGGTCCTGGCCCTGCTCTTGCAGGTCAGCCTCGAATCCTGCTTGCAAAGCGACCATCCGGTCAGAAATCACAGGCAGGGTCTTCTCCTCTTCCGAGGGAGTCTCAGAATTTGGATCGAGGTGACGATGACGACCCCTGGAGCAAAATCGGCCCTCAATCTTCGGATTCGAACAACCCGAATGGAGGAGACGTGCTCATTGCGAACAAGAAGCTGTGGGACCAAGCGAATTCTGCTTCAGCTTCCGGTTCGGGTTCAGCAACATCGAGCGTCATACCTCTTCTTCCAGCAAATGCTCCTCCCATCCCTCCTCAAACCTCATTACGAATCTTACGGAGACCATCACCAGGTTCAACACCGGGATCCTCTGGTTCGTCCTCTCCTGCCAACTCATCAGGGGCAGGCAAGATCAAGTCCCTATCCGAGAGGGAGTTAGAGTATAATAGAGCGAGAGAGAGGATCTTTGGGGGAGAGGACTTTGCTGCGCCTTCGTCAGCGGGTACGAGTAATGCGGGTGATAGTGAGACGGAGAGTCGTGCGGGAAGTGCAGCTGGTGAGATTAGGAAGGGAGGGACTGCTGCTGCTGCTGGGAGAAAGAATGGAAAGTCGAGAGAAGGGTCCGTCACTCCACCAACAAATGCGAACGTGAATGGGAATGGGAATGGCAACGGAGCAGCAGCGGTACCTGCAGCAGGATCAGGGGATGGTCCGAGGAACCAGAGCCAGAGCCAGAGCCAGAGCCACCCAAGAGGTGGCAATCCGAGCAGTATCGCGAACAAGTCGAGACGGCCTGCCAGAGGAGAACCCACCACGTTTGAACGCTTGCGACCACCACAAGCCGATCTTGCCAACGTCATGGGATATCGAAGCTCGTCAAGAGGTCCGGTACCGTACAACTCGCCTCAAGCGAGCCCATGGGCTGGATCAAGTCAGGTCGTTCGTCAGCCGATGGGACCACAAGATTTGGCCATGGGCTTCAACGCACTTCGGACGACCGATACCTATCCTTATGGAGGAGGTCAGCCTGGCGGTGGAGTTGGGGGTTCAGGCCCAATGCCATTCCCAGTCTACGCTCCTTACGCTCCTTATGGTCATTCAATATCGGCACCTCCCACTTCGCACCCTTCGAGCGCTTCAACACCTCTCGGAATGATGCCCCAGCACTTCCCGCCACTGGGGGCACCCACCATGGCAACAAACCCAAACGTCAACTCGTCGGTCTGGCCACCTCCTCAAACGCCCACATACTTTCCTTATGGATTTCAACCTCATGCTGGTCCGCCACTGCAGCAGCAAGGTGTGCCAGGACCATATCAACAACCTCAACCTGGCTCCAACGTTCAGAACCAGCAACTGCCGCGTAATGGTCGGACATGGCAATGAATGATCATGAATGATCTCGGTGTATGCTCTTATATCTCTTTCCTCTACACTGCTTCTACCGTGCTTTGTAGTACTCTCTTACGATTGGCCAATGATGAAATCAAACTGTGAAGTTAACATCATTTCGTTTTCCATAGGAAATTGTCATACTGAACAAAGCTGAAGGGGGTTTACAATCATTGCCGAAAGTCCGTTGTCCATTTGTGGTGGCTTTTACAGGGAAGGGAGAAAGGGGGGGCTCCTATGCTACAATTGCCACTCCCCGGTGATCATGGTCTGTCGTAATCTTTCCCACCGCGAGCGAGCTAACCATCGTTTCAGGATGAAGGTCAAATTCGGTCTGGCTGATTTTCCAAATGCGGTCGTCTTCATATACCGAAACGGGACTAGGTGAGATGATCTGTGCATGTGAAAATTCTCGGACGGTGGGAACGGGGTTTTCCGATTCGATAGAGTCCCTAGAGAGAGATGGCAACAATTGAGGTGGGGGCTCGATACCATGGTACGTCACGAGTTCGGACGGTGAGATGGGTCTGACGGCGATGTCGGCGGCGAATTCGTCAACTTGTTCACAAGTTTCGACATCGGCCATCATGGCAGGATGAATGTCAGATGATGACTCGGATGAGGGAGAAACTGATCGCCAGAGAGGACTGGTCTTGATCGGTTGATAAGCTTGGCGCGAGTCGCAAGGGGAGGGGGATCGGGTTCGGTTACTCCAGGCGCGCCGAGATGCTCTCTGGAGACTTCGGCTCGCTTCGAGCGATAACAGCCATCGCCTGCGGCCTTGTTCTCGGTCGATATGTGTCCTGAGCTTCTTCAAACTACCGATGCGCGAGGCAACGCTGGCCATTTGCGAGACCAGATTCGAGTATTGAGTTCGGTACGCATATGGGATCATGGCAGCGACAGGCAAGCCGGCGAGATGTGAAAGGGGAGAAGAGGTATTGGAAGAGTGGTTCCAAATCGAGGTGGCCGGAGTCGAGGGCATAGGCTCGTCATCATCCGAAGAGTTTGAAGCGTGCCAAGAAGATGATACTGACGAAGAGTCAGAGCACGATCCCGAGGATCGACCGAGACTGTATCTGTGACCCGACATCGGAATGGATCGGCTAGCAGAGGAGCAACCGGATATTTCCAAGATCTGGTCCATCTCGTCGTTCATTTCTTCCCATTCTGATTGACGTGCGCTGAGCTCGGACTGAACGGTCCAAGCGAGGTAGTTGGCAGGTAGCTGATCCTTGAGAGAAGGGAGAACGTATCGTCGGTAGGCGTCGACCAGTAAAGACCGAGCTTGTCTGCGATGGAGCCGGGATAAGTTCGTCAGAGCCGGCCCTCTGCCCGAGCCTCCCGCGATCTGGGGCATGATGGAGGCCGGAGTATGTTGTGCAAGAAGCGGGCTGAGCAAGGTGTAGAGCAATGCGGAGGGGCTTCGCCTGTTAGGCGGTCTACTAATCGTAGTGGGTGAAGTGGGAGGGGTGGAGGAGAATGAGAGTTGGACTTGATGGATGACGCTTGCGAGAAGTTCAGAACAACACGAAGAGATCGGGATTAAGAAATGGGTGCCGTCGATCATATGCGCGGTGATCTGGTCGGTGGAAAGGTTGAACGTGACCTCATCTACGATCCCAGCAATCCAGTTCGCCTTGTCACCCAGCAGAACATTTGAGCACTCGATTCCTTCCTGGATGCATAGCGATCGATGTGTGAGCAGGTTAGAAGGCAAAGGAAGTGATTTGGAAGTGTACGGGTTGACTGGCAATGGAAGGGTGAAGAGGATGGTCGGGGGAGCGGGTTGCTCTGGTGTCGACTTTGGCAGGAGACGCAGCAACATCTTGGAGGCGAAGCGCGGGCGTTAGAGCGAGGCAAAGGTGACGTGTGGTATTCAACGCGATTGGAGATTCGGATTGATGGAAGATTTGGGTCGTCCAGGCGAATATTGAAGAGCAAAACCGGGAGAGATTCTGAGTGTTGAATGATAGAACGAATTCTTTGAAGGCGAATAGTTGTCTACAGGTCGAGAGTCGTGTGTGTCGGTTTGTGATGAGGCCAGAGTTTTGTTGTAGGTTATATATCTTCCTGATTGATATAGCTTGGTCGTGTAAAGCGTCGTTGGCCGGTTCAGACGGAAATTATCGAGTCGGACGCTAATTGATGTCTTTCTAATGCGAGGAAATGCTTTATACTCGACGAGAGGTGAACGAACAGAGACAGATTTTCCTGAGTAGGTGACCGGGTGGATCGAAACGACGGGAGAGGATGAAAGGTGAGTCTGCGGAACTAAGCACTGAGGGAAAAGGGACTGGCAAGTCGAAGCGACGTTCGCGAATCAGCACTATGTTTGCGGTGCTCTGTTGGGGATGAGGTTAAAGACAGCAAAAGAGTATTGTAGCAGAGCAAAAGGCAAGGCAGGCAGAGAAAAGGTAGGGAGGAAGGTCTCAATCTAGAGCATCATGGTCGATTGTCTCAGTCTCACGAGGGAGGGTTGAGGGGGAAAGCAGAGTAGGCCCAAGCAACATGCCACGACGAACTGATTTCGAAGATACTGTGAATCATACACCCTCTTTCATACCACACGAGTCAAGACGGGATCTGTGGCAACGACGGGGTTTCAGGCGAAGAGTCTTGACTTCGCTCCCCTACTCGCACCGTGCCTTCACTGCCCTACTCCCATTCGCACTCCATCACTTCCCCCTTCTCTTCGTTCGCCCAAAAGACAACCGAGGGTGATCCGCCAGGGGTCTCTCTTTTCCTTTGACCGTCAACACTAGACTCATCTTGTCTCACTCGATTGGAGATGGGTGAGAATAGGTGATGAATCCAAAAGTGCACCACGAGGCAGTCCCATCACCACGTCTCTCCCGCGCATTGGAACACAACAAGGAACCCAAACCCCAAGTGTCAGAATCAACCGAAGTCCACTAAGCTGTTCGCCCCCATTTTCTTCCGTCAATCTTTTCCGGTCCCTTGTTTTGAGACATGCTCGGGCACCAAAACTGACCTGGAAAGGGCCCGGACCTATCTGACAGACTACAGGCGAGAGAAAGGTCTCAGGCGACGAAATTAGGGACAAATGCCGCTGAATCTCAATAATGTGATAGAGTTTTTCGAATCTTCCTCTCCTTTCCAGCGTCTTTGTCCGATCTATAACTCACTCTCCCTGAATGCCTCGTCCCCACCCGCGCTCGTGGGGCGTAGCCGAATGTCTCTCCCACCCCCCACCCCCCCTCCTCTCTTCGCGTCGAGTCTCCCGCGCGTGCGCTCTGTCAACCGAGGACAATCTGATCTGACCTGGAAGATCGAGATGCTAGCGGCAGGGCAACGAAGCCAGAGAGGGACAGGACAATCTGAGACAATTGAACGAAGGTCCCAGGGGATCGACAAGCTTCCGGGCATCCAACATGGAAAAAAAGGAAAATATGGTTTACACTAGGCTAGGGCAGACGCGGCATAGCTCAAAACCTTGGCCCGCCTTCCCTTCCTTCCAGTTTCCTTCGAGCCATACTCCTTTTCCCATTGCCCACAAGAATTTGCCACTCGCTCTCGCTCTGAAGAGCACCTCGGATCAGACTCGAGATTGATCCCAAATCTCCGACCAGAGCCCGGCAACTCTTGTTTATATCCATGTACCGGCGTTCCCGAGACCCGCTCCGCCAGTGAGACCGCCGGTATCGTTGATTTGTGCTGGCAACGAACACAATTGACCAAGCTGGAGGGAAGGGAGAACGGGTCTATTCTCCCCCGTACGTACGTCCTTCCGTCTATTCGTAATTGGGTATATCCCGCGTTGCCATCTTTCCGAATGTTCCTTCCGTTCCTCCGTCCCGCCGCCGCCGCCCCCCCCCCCCCCCCCCCCCCCCCCCCCTCCCCCCCCCCCCCCCCCCCATAATTGCGAGCGAATCTGGACGGCCGCCAGTTTATTTGTAACGTCGCAATCTTCCGTTCCACTCATCGCTGTCCCTGCTGCTCGTACAGCAACATTCCTGATCTGTTGAGCATAAACACTTACGCTCTGTGGTAGAAGTGAAAGACTCCGCTTGCTCAGTCTCAAAGGAAACCCCGAATGAGGCAAAACATTGGCTTCGTTGCAGCCATGCTTTTCTCCCGTACACCAAGGAAAGTTTGGAGCTAGGCGAAATCGTCGCCTTCGCTGCGGCGAGAACTTTCCCCATACACAAAGGAAACGCTGAAGCTAGGCAAAAGCAATGGCTTCGTCGCAGGGGTAATTACTTTTTCACACAAAAAGAAAATGTTGAGGTAGGCCAAATATCACCTTCGTTGGAGCGATAATTCTGCCAACCCACAACGGAAATCGTTGGAGCCGCGCGAAAACGTTGCCTTCGTTGAAAGTTTGGAGCTGGCAAAAAAGATTGCCTTCGAGTTCTCCCATGGACGAAATATAAAGGAAACGTTGGAGATAGACGAACTATTGCCTTTGTTGCCGCGATAATTACCCCCGTACAGATAGGAAGGCATTGTACTGACGCTCTTCCTATGTTGTCCCTGGTGACACATACATCTCGACCCCATAGCCTTCTTTCTTTCCGTCTTGGGTGTTGTCTCTGTCTCCAGACTGGTGGACTTGTTGCATCTCGCTCTTCGTGTCTCGCTCTCTTACACACAGCGAGAGGCAAACGACGCACGCACACGTGTTCGGTTCCATATAGGGTAATGTGAGAAAAGGTGTCTTGTTGATGAGATGCGATACGATACAATGCGAAGGTTCCGGTATAGGGCTTCTCGTTTTTAATTTGACTTGGGACCCATTAGGTGACTATGCAGCGTGCCCTTTCTAAAGAGACCTGATTGAGCGACGATCTTGTTCGGTTTTCCGCTATTCCGCAGAACGCCCCCGGGTTTTTAGGATGAGAAATCACTCGAACGCCCGAGGATGCAACTAGTCCCTATACGGCGAACGGGTCAGGGATGAGGGAGTAGGCTGGGTCGATTTGTCTATGTATACCTACCGGATCTTGTGTATGGAAATCATGTGATCTATTTGAATATCCGCTGGCTGTTTTCTACCGCGTCGCTCGCTCGCTCGATCCTTCTCTTCTCTGTGCTCGTACTCTGCGTCGATCTCTTTTTGGCTTCTACAGCCTTCACCACCGCCACCCACGGCACCCCTAACATGATGCACAATGCACAGTACATATGTTGGCGCAAATGTGCAACATTGCCCCTGACCTATTCGATGATTGGCTTTCTCAAAGACTAAGCAGTCGCATGCATGCTTGCTTGGGTCGCGGCGGAACGGAAGAAAAAAAAGCAAAAAAAAAAAAAAAAAAAAAAAGACAACGAAATGAAATGAGCGTCTCAGTCCCTCGTTCTCGAGATCGTTCTCGACCAGCCCGTCCGCACGTCCGCCCGCCTGCCCGCCTGCCCGCCTGCCCGCTCGTCTCTGTGTCTCTGTGCATGTGTGAGTCTGTTTTTGAATACTATCGCCTCATCTTCGGGCATCTAGTCAGAACGACGCACACACGACGAGAGGGAAGACCAAGTGAGACGGATTCACATTTCGCCGTATAGAGCAAAGGGGAAAGAGACAGGATAGCAAAGAGAACGAAAGAAGAAATGAAGCCCGAGCGTCCTCGTCTTCGTCTTCGTCTTCATGAACATGATCATTCTAGCGGTCGTCGTCGCTGTCGTCGTCGTCGTCCGTCCACCCCAAACGTCCCTTTCTTATCCTCTTCTTCCTTACACCACTTCACTTTTCTCCCTCGTGTTCCGACAGTCTAACAGTTGGATCATACCTCGACAGAAACGCACATGCACCCACCCACCCACCCACATGCACACATGCACTATATGAAACAGGATGTAACTTTCGAACAACGTATACCCCCCCCCGGCTGACATGGAGTCACAGGACGTGACGTGACGTGACGTGATACGTGAGTGTATTGCTTATGCTTATGCTTATGCTTATGCTGATGCTGATGCCGATGCTGATGCTGATGCCGATACTAATTGATTGAACGCAACGCAACTCTGATCCTCCTCAGTCTCTCGCCTCTCGCCTCTCGCCTCTC